>JALKBU010000992.1:0-18859 GCA_023091735.1 Trichomonas tenax
ATCCTTATATTCTTTGTAAAATTCGTTTTTTACTAAATTTTTTTTTTCTTCAAATTATTTGTTTATAATTCATATTTACCATGCAAGAAGGGATAATTTCGACCGAGTTTCTTGGTTTGGAGTGCAATAAAAACTTGCAATGAACTACATTTATGGTCTTCATACTCAGCGTGGAGTTTCAATCTATAAATGTCAATATTGTTTAGACTACAAAGATATTTATAACACTTTTTATAAAGGTGACAATTTGCCCGCGCAAAAAGGTGACGGTTTATTCACGAAAAGTGACTTTAAGATTCTCTGTCACTTTTTGATGTTCACTTTTGTCCAAGACTCGGATTTTTTGTGATACTACATGACAAAAAAATGTATTTACATGTCCTATTTTACATTTACTAAAAATATCTTGCTCAAACAAAGCCAAAATATTCTTCAATATCTAATTTTGTGAATTGAATCAATTTAATTGTCGACTTTACTTAGCTCTCCTCTTCTAGCTTAGTTTTGTATCACATGTCATACATCATACTACTCTAACCACTCATTAAAACTCATTTCATTTCGAGACTGATATCTCATGGTATTAGATTTTCGCGGCAAAGTTCGGCATTATATACACATACATGAGCATAGTGATATATCGAACTCTCACTCCAAATTATTTTTTTTGTTTACATACCAATTTGACATGACAAATTTTTACATGACATATCATAAATTTTATTTGCCAAAAAGCACACAACATCAAAATGCTTGTCAAATTCGGGAATTAAGTCATAAGAACACACACAAATACAGAGGCTCTCTTATAGAAGCATATTCATAAGTGCACTAATGTTATTACACATCCAAAACGTTTTCAAACAATTTGACGAATTAAGAAATTTTCGATATTGAAATTCCTTCTGTCCTTCCTACAATCGATGAAGTCGCATCGCCGAGTTCTCCATTGCTTAATATCTCAGAAGACCACGAGTATGATTCAATAATCGTAAAGACATCAGAGACAATTCTCACGAAGATGGTGACGACAAAGAACCAGGAGTATTTCCGCAACATTGTATTAGACATATTCGGCCTGATCATCAACACAGATTATTTATTCTATTTACTTCTTAAGCTAACAAATGTTTTGAATATTCTCAAGAATTCTATGACTACATCGCCACATAACAACTGCAAGCAATCTATGTTTATCCTAAATAAGATATTGACGCCAACAATTGGAATGGGAATGGTAACACCAAATATTCCAATGAGATCTTCTTATGTTCATGCTAGTTTCTCATGTGAGACAATTCCGGAATAACCATGTTTCTGTTGTATTTGTTTCTTTATTTTGTTTATGTTAAATTTTATTATGAATTCGATATCACCTCTTTTTTTTCAAATCTGTGCATTCGTAACTTTTATAATCGATAAGAAATGGGACTATCAATCATAAATAATAGATGTGTATTAAAATTTGATAAATTCAACAAATAATATTGGAGATAAATGATAATTTTATGCGTAAAAAGTGAGTTGTAGCATGATTATATATCATTTGTTAGATAATATATTAATGAGGAGTGCACGTTTAAAATTAGAAATGAGTGATGAATATGATTTTAAGGAAGTATTGAGGAGACTCGAAAACTTGAGTGACGACGATGACATTAAGTCTAGTTCAAGCATGGGAATCCCCATATCTCCAATCCAAGGAAACAAATATAATTCTTCTGATAAAAGTTTTTCTTCAGAAAATGCAAAGAAAACGATATACCTGGAGTTATGCTCAAGGTATAATTTAATGGTGAGTAATAGAGAAGATCTATTTAATGAAATAGATCGCTTAATGCGAATTGAAAAGTCAGCAGAATTCAAAGAATCTCAATTACAGTCTGAAAAATCAGAATTGCAAGAGAAAGTAAGGAAATACAAATCATTATATCAGCAACAAACTCATGAATTACAAGATAAAATCGATTTACTACAGAATTTAAACAGAAATATTGAGTTAAACAAAGATGTAGAGGCTAAGAAGGACCAAGAAATACAGAATCTGAAAGAATTACAAAAATCTTTACATAACGAATTATTCGAAGCACACAATCAAATACAAAGACTTAAAACGAGTATTGAAAATGATGTTTCAAAGGTTTTTACCAACATTTATGATCGTTTCAAAGCATCATCCGAAGAAATTAATCAAATCACAGAACAAAGAAACTCATTGATTGTATTAGTGTACAAGCAGAAGGAATTTATAGATAACATTATGCGGTCAATGTCTAAGACCATCACTATACCAGTAAACACACAAACACAAAATGATGAAACAAAATTGTTTGAAATTCTATGTGATAGCATCACATCATATGCATCATCTGATATTCAATCTAAAGTTGAATCTATTCTCCAAAACAAAGATCTCAAAACACAACAAAAAATCTCAACAATAATTCAGTTTTTGTTATCTAAATCGGAAACAGATGAGTTAAACAAAAGAGTCCAATTTCTTGAACACCAGTGTGCTAACTTAGTCTCTATTTTAGACCAGGAATCAGCCTTATTCCTAAAAATCGCATCAGATGATAATTTTGCATCGATAGTGTTTCCATCAGAAAAACAGATACTTCCAACAGAGTTTAGAGAGAAACTCATAAGGGAGTCTTCTCTGGTATCATCGTATGTTGATAAAACAATCCCTATAACATTCAAAGCTCTTGCAGAGATCCATAAACTCAATTTTTTTGCATTCGGTGAAGAAAAAGACGTTTCAAAGATTGTTGAAATCATTTTTGAGCAACACAAGAAAGGCAAAGATGATCCTAAATCTTTATTCTTTCTGTTCACAGCACAACTTGCAGCATCAACAATCCTAAAGAGATTTGCTTCAGACAAAGATGCGCGAGTTTCATTTTTAACAAGAGAGAATTCCAATCTCAAAAGAAACTTGGACGAATATAATATCGCTATCAAAGAGAACAAAGAATATAAGGAACATGAACAAAAGATTCTAGAAATTCTAAAAACAGCATTCGAAATCCATTCAGAGACGGATATATTACTAATTCTTGAAGCTGCTGTTTCATCTTTCAAAAGAAGTTACGCAGAAGGAGAAAGAGCAAAGAGATTGAGAATTTCATTAGAAAAGATGAAGAAAGACTTCTCACAGAAGATGTTTGATGTCACAGAGAAATATAAAGAAGAAATGGAGAAAATGGAAGTTGAAAGAGTTAAAATAGAAATGGAGTTTGGAACGAAAAACAAAAACTTGGAATTGGAAAACAACAAACTTACAGAAAAGAACCAGAAATTAAATGAAACAGTTGAAGAACTCAAAAAGTCTCTTGAAGCAATAATTGCCAAATCAGAGGGTGTTCAGAGTCTTTGCGAATCGCTAAAGAAGAAATTATCAGAAGAGACGAAGAAATACGAAAAACAATTATCAGATATTGCGATACAGCTGAAAGAATCAATTGAGAAACAAAGAGATTTGACGGCAACAAATAAATTCATGAAGGAAGAAAATGCAAGGTTGAAAACAAGAAATAAAGAACTCGAGAAAACAAATGAGAAATCACATGATATTTTGAGAGAAGCAGCACGAGTTGCAAGAGATGAAAAAGAAGCAGTTAGAATTGAAATGAATAAGCAAATCGAAAAGCTCAAAGCAGAATCAAGTGAACTAAAAGAAAAAGTCGAAAAAGCAATAAACGAGAAAAACTCATTGTTTATTGAAAATAAATCACTTTCATTAGAGTTACAAAGTATCTCTCAGCAAAGAGATGCTGCTTTATCCCGTGCAAAGACAGCAGACGAACTCCTTCAAGGGAAAGTTGAAAATACAGAATTGAAGGAGAAAGTTGTTAATTTTATTAACAACATTGCTCAACACAGTGACACAGAGCTTAGTGTGGTCTCCGAAGATGATATAGTTCGCAGCCTTGATGCTATCGAAGAGGAAATCACAAATGATGAAGATAGATTCATTCTCAACATGTGCATTAAGTCTCTTGATATTGATGATAAAAATCAAGTTGCTCCAAGAATTTCAGATCTTGTCAAAGAAAATAGATTCATTGAGCAACAGATACAACTCCTGAAATCGGAGATACTGGCAATAAGAGATAAAAAAGAAAAAGATAATGATCAATGGGAGCGATGGGGAAGAAAATTGCTCCAGAAGAACAATGATCCGAACATGCTTTCCAATGAACAAGTGAGGCAATTCCTAGAGGAGGAGATCCTCTCATCCAGACTTAGTTCAAAATCTCATGATAGCTTATCAATAAGGAGCCCATTGATCCCAATATATATATAAAATTTGTTTGTATGATTATATTAATATAACACATTTTTATTAGGATATCCATCGACTTATACACATTTTGAAGTGTGTAGCGATATGTCTATCATCTATTTTATCTACGTATCATGATTGTGCATGAATATTTAGCATATATATTGTTATGCATACTCGATAATCTTGGCTTCAATAGTCAATGATATTTGAATTATAAAGTCATGGTCTCTGCATGCTGTGATGACTATAGGAATAGAGAATGCGATGGAGAGTTTGATGTGTCAATATTCATGGCATATTTTAGATAATTTGCCAGATTATTTTTTACCAAATTGGTCGATAACCATAGAATATAAATTTTTCTCTCTATGATAACTACAAGGTGGTGTAAGGAATATGGTGTGTAAGTGACGTATTCAAGCTGACTGTGAAATATAGCTGCGCGAAATTTCGGTTTCTTAGACCCATTTTTGAATCCATGTCCTATATTGCCTTACTGATATGCTTCTTCGTTTGTCTTGTCGCATTGCAAGGACGAGATCGATAATAAAATCGATAATTACAAAAATTGAAAATTCGTATTGGTTCAGAAGGCTTCCATTCCAATAGCCAATGTCACCATGCTTAGGCTCATGGGACTCTGAACAAATTTTGATTAGCCATTAGAGAGCTACATCTACTTTTTGTGGTCCGGACCCCAAAAAAGTGAGCTCAAAAAAAGTTACCCTTTTTGGGAAAATTGATATGATCATGTTTGTACATTGATGCATGATGCACGTTTAGGATAAAATATTTTGTCATGTAAAATTATGTTGTTATGTAAAGTTCGAAATCTGTCTTGTAAACTGTTGCGTTTATATCAAAAACCAAAATTAATAGAAAATTATTTTCAAAATTAGTGCCTCTAAATGTTTGTTTTCAGTCACAGTATGGATGTGCGAATTAGGCACTTTTTGGCTGCACACTAATTCAACATTTTTAAGGATCGCGGAAGGAGCATCCCAATGACCCTTTATAATGCAGTTTGACCCGGAAATTATAAAAATCTACCTCATTATTTTATCGAAACCCTATAATAAAAATCCCCTTATTATTTTCAATCCCCCCTTTTATTGGAACTCTTAGAATACCCTTTATAACAATTTCTCCCCCATATATTATGGATACAAATATAATTCCTAAAAAATTGGCACAACAATGTCACTTTTCAGCGCGGAAATTGGGTCTGCGATTGTAGCGAATTGGCCCATTTTTGCCAATTCGCTCATCCATAATTTAAAGTTCCAGAGACATATTTTTTGTGAACAATTTTGTGCCTCATGAGAAAAGGTCATAACACAGCATGGACACACCGCACACGTCCAACAGCTTCGACAACATATGGCTGTTAGAGCGCCAACTAGCAAAAATTTCTCCAACATTGATCTCATTAGACGACTTACGCACCAATTGCACAAAAACTACCTCAAAGACAAGTAGCACCTCATATAGCTATATATCCCCAAATCCAATTAGGGGCAGACAAGAAAAGTGCGAATCGAGGCCTCCACGACCTTCAAAATTTTTGTTCATCCTTAAAAACACAAACTCAGATGCATCAGCAGAAGTCGCCCAAAGTGATGGAAGTAAAACATCAAAAATAAAATTAAATTATCAACAGCAAATCCCTATGAAACTCAACTATCAGCTCCCAAACACCATAAAGCTGAAGAATCCATTCAAAGGGGATCGCCAAATCACTATTATAGAGCTAACAATGAACAAAAATTGTCATTGCGAATAAATTGACTCGAGAATAATCGTCCGAATAAGGAGAAAATTTAACCAAAAATAATCGTCAGGGATTTGAAAAGAAAATAATCGTTGAAAATTTTGAAAAGAAAATAATCGTTGAAAATTTTGAACTCCAAATAATCGTCAAAATATTGAAAAGAAAATAATCGTCGTAAAATTAATGTTTGTAATAAACTAATACTCCAATGCCCATTCAAATTGAATGATTATATAATTGTAAAGTTCTCAAAAAAGAAATTTTTTTATGCAGAATCCACAGCCACGTGGTAACACTGTAAGGCAGTGCGGGCGTTTCTCTATTGAGGTGAAGCCCCATGACCCTGACTGGATAAGGCTGGACACAATTAGGCAACAACAGACAGCTCCGAAATCAAATTATTTGAAACTCGAGGATGAATTTTTGGACTTTTCTGTTACCTCCAATCAAACGCATTCGGCCCAAATAATGAAACTGCAAAACGACTTCATGAAAATTAACCCTCCAATTAATAATTATCCTCCAAAGCCACCTCAGAAAAACAATGATGTATCAGGAAAATCATTCAATGACTTAAGCACGGCACTTCAACAACATTTCTCTAAGTCTCCCCAGGAAAGTTCAAAATTTACGATAACAATCGAGCCGCATCAACAGCATCCAAGGTCTACCTTCGAAAAAATTGTTATGCCGCATGTTGAACAGACGTCTCACTCCCACAGCGGTTTAGTTGCCCCGTCAGCACTTGATTTTGAGCAGATTTTGAGCCTTGCTGCTTCGATATATCCGCCATTCGAACGCCAAGGTCCTATAGAGGTGAATGATTTGATATCGTTCAATTAATATTTTTGTCTGTCTATACAACAATCCATCCCTTATCATACAGCGAGTTATAGCTATGATGTTAGAACTCCGACTATGTGTTCTGACAATAGATATCCAAGAACTAATGCATGAATCATAGAATAACAACAGCAAAATATATTGCCCTTGACCCAAATATGCCATCAATGGACTTCCAGGATGTTCAATCCATGATTTAATTTTTGAGTAAAACTAAAAACTAAAATTAGTCCCACAGTTTATATAATTATCATATGGAACACGAGGCATGATTGTTCCTTTGGTTAAAGATGTATAAAGCCTGTAATTTGAAATTAAAAAAATTAAAATCGCAGGATAACAGCTACTTTCATTGAGAAAATATAACCGAATATGCTTTGTATGATCAAATCCATTGTCAAATAGCAATGATACTTTTTTATAATGAAAAATTTCACATTTTTTATGTTTGATTCAACTTTATGGGACAAGATATGCAAGATAAAGGAGTTTTCTGGCATGTCAGAGCCCCACTGTTGCCTGGAAGTTCATAGGGCGAATAAATCAGACCGATCGCCAATGTCTTTAGTCTTGACAGATTTTAATATTTATTTCCTTTCTAAAAACATACTCAAAAGGAGTCTTTCTGTATCACACACGATTAAAATGCAAGAAATAAAGAAGCTAACGCTTAGCGAAGAGAATAAATTCACAATTAACACTTCAGAATCGTTTTCAATCTTGACTGAATATGCGAAATTCATTTATAAGAAGATAGTATCGCAGTGCAAGGCAATGTTTTTGCAAGCAGATATGCCGGCTTTTGAAGATACAAAGAAAATATGCGGTGTTATAGAACCCGCGCCTAATTCTTATTTATTACGCTTCAGATTACTCACCCAGGATATCAAGCATCCACCTCCAAAGAAGTTTTATACTGAATTGGAATCTTACGTAACGATGCCGAAAAAAGAAGGCGAACTCGACCTCGCGGGCATCAACGACTCTGGAAGATTCCTCAAAGAACTTTTAGACCCATTGAATGTTGCACCATCAATCAAAACAATCATTATTCCAAAGAATACACACAGCGACAAAACTTATTGGAAAGTTATCGGAAAATTCCTCAAAACAAACACGACTCTCGAGACTATCATTACGGAAGATAACATTGATAATGATTTCCAGACAATTATTGAAGCATTATCTATAAATCCAAATTCCAAGCTTCGTGGATTGATTTTCTTGGAATCTGGCAATCTCACGAAAGATTTGGCAACCATAATCGGATCAATTTACTCGATCAGAGCTTTCTACAGAATTGGTTTTTATGGTGGTTTACATATTAATGCATTTGAAGCGTTCATTCAGGAGTCATCCAGATACTCGTTCTTTCAGCAGCTTCAGAGACTTGAATTGGAGAAGGTTGTTAAAGGAAATCCAATTGAAATTATTGCTTCACTACAGTTTATCCAAGAACTTCGTATTACCGATTGCGTCTGCAGCATGAACGATATTGTTCACATGATATCGCGACTTCCGAAACTCAAGAAGATTCACCTTAATAGTCTTAAGCCAGCAGATAGGATAGACAGCGTTACTTTACCGGATTCGTTCGAAGAATTGTCAATCACCGAATGCAAGTTTAACGGAAAATCACTTTCAGATTTATGGATGATTTTGATGAACCACAGAAGTGCATCTTCTAACTTTGATTTGGCCTTTAACTCAGTCAAAGGCGACTTTGGTGATCTTTTCAAGGTGATGCTCACCACTCCTGCTTCAACACATCTCAAATCATTCACTTGGAAGAAGAATAACACATCGCCGGACTTCTTCAAGGCTCTCTGCAATCTTCATGTTATTGAGTCAGCGAATTTCTCCCAATCACTTAGCGGTAAAGCGATTGAACAACTTGCGGACTTCGTCATCAGGGCCCGAACACTGAAAAAGCTTGTTCTTGATGGCCGTAAGAAGAAGAACACCCTCGGTGATGATTTGATTGTATTCTTTAAGAGAATAAGAGGACAAACAAACATTCAATTCTTCTCTTGTCAGCAGCAGGACATGACTGACAAGGCTCTTCCTGATATTGCCAACTTTTTAGTTGACGCAAAGAAGCTCACATCAGCCAACTTCAACAAAAACAAATTTACTGAGAAGGCAGCCATCAAAGACTTCTATGGTAAGGTCATGCACCGAGGTGTACCTCTTGAGCTCCCATTCATTTCAATTGACTTCATGCGATTGAAGAAGAAGGGAATTATGACCGATGATGATATTGATTTTATCAGAGAGTGCAACACTGTCCTTCAACAGGGTGAGCAAATCGATGAACCCAGCAACTCTTCTGAAGAAAAGAATCAAGAAATACCTCTTGAAAGATATAATTCATCAACCGTATTCATTGAAGAACTTTCGGCTGAGGTTCCTATAGAATCTGCACCAATTATTGTTCCACAAGGTGACCCGGTTGATTCTCTTCAAGATGAAACAGACTGGGCACTTATTAATGTTGTTATTCCGCCTCCGGACAACTCGGTGCCGCTCAGAGAGATTGCGGAAACATATTCATACGAAAATATTTATGCGGCATTTGCGGCAATTGTCTAAATTTGTAAAATCTAATGTTTTATGTCTGATATAATCCAATCCTTCTTTGTATTTCACATATTTTGCTCGATATATATATATATATTAAATAGCAAAAATGCTTATAATGAATTTTTTTGATAATGGAAAAGAAGTAATCCCACTCTGAAAAGTGCCTATTAGCATAAAATAAATCGAAATTTAGAATCAGCATATGGTGTAGATGCCAAATATATCATAAAAAATTATAACCTTACTGTAAAGTTCAGAAAAATCACAAACGTGACACAAAAATGATCGGACTTTTCTACTGCATATATTATGCTAAGTTCAAATTTTACTGAAAAGCCCAAGAAAATTCTGAAGATAAACGATGTATAAAAACTCTTTTTTGGCTTTTTAAATCAATTTTTGTTTCAACCGCCTTGGGAATCAAGTTCCAGGAAATTTTAAATAATTGGGAAGATTTAACATTAACTAGCCTCTAGAAAAAACATGCTTAATCCCCAGTGTTATCCCAAAACATTTAAGGTTATTGCCAGTTTTTCTGAGAAAGTTTAGTTCCCACAGCGAGCAAAACTTCAAATTTTCTAGCAAGGTTCGAGAGGCTCATTATAGAGGCCCTATAGATGAGATGTAACTACTAACAAAGCAAAAATAAATCATCCTACGTGAATATGGAAATTTGTCAATTAAAAACGTCGATTTGTTGCTTTTAATAAATGAAAATACTTATTGCAGCTACTTTAATATTGTTTTATACAACTTTTACTACTTAACTAGCTTTATTTGACTAAATATTTAAACTTTCACATAAATACACAATTTCTTAAACAATGTAAGTACTATATTAGAATTTGCATCTTAATAACAGAAATAAATAGAAATTTGGTAAATATTTATTAAAATAGCGAAATCGAAATCGTATTTTGATCAATTTTAGGAGTTTATGAGTAGTTATAGGAATAAAATGCCCGCATTTAGCCTGTATGCTTTGTGGAAGTTAACAAATTACATCTTATCACACTAATTGCGAAGATATTTTTTTTATTTCGAAAAAGAAAGGACATATGTTATAATCAATGCAACAACCAACATCTAGGCCATGAATGCAGCAATACCTCTATTCTCGTTTATGGTAAGAGGCCTTAGTTAGAGTGGACCCACTTCTAATGTAAAGATGCTTTGTCAGAATGTTAGAAATTAAAATTGCGCTTTCAACATATACGCACACGTGCTAATGCACATTATTAATATAATTATCGAAGAATTCTAATTAGTCATTTTTATTAAGTTTTCAAAATTGATTATTTCGATATTAATGCGGTATATTAAGAGCTATAGCGTTTGATTCACATGTACACACTCCATATTGCTCGCCGCCTGTGAAAAGCATCAAAACTCGATCAAATATTATCAAAAGCATTTAAAAACGGCTACAAACTGTCATGAAAAGTGACATAAAAGTGATATTAACTGACATGTAAAATTGTCGGATTTTCTGGTTTTATGTGTCAAAATATTAATATTTTTGACATGTAAAGTCATATAATCATTCAAATTATGTTTTAGTTTTTATTTCAAAATCGCGTCTGACGGGAAGAACTGGGGACTACATTGACACAGGTACCACGCATATTAGTAGCTAAACTCACAGATCTTCCTTTCATACGCCATCATTAAGAAATCAAAGATTTCCACTTCAGAATCCCTCCGAAGAGCAAAATTAAATGCTTGATTGGGACAGGTAGCCAAGGTGCTAGCAATCCAGTCCACAGTTCTTCCTTTCAGAGGCATTCTGTAGAGTAAATCGCTGATTATTTCGAAAATAGAGTCTGAAAGGAAGAACTGTGGACTGAATTGCTAAGATTTGGGCATTTGTGCCAATGAAGCACTTAATTTTTCTTTTTAAAGTAAATTTAAACAAATATAGGATATCATTCTTCCAATAATCATTTATAATCACACGCCACGTAAATATTTATTTGTCAAATATACATGTTTACATGTCAGATACTATCGCTTTTGTGTTACTTTTCGTGACAACTTTCAGTACGCAACAAAAAAGGCTACAAACAACTGTACTCCACATTGAAATATAGCTGAACACTTTACTTCATTATGTAGGGTGGATATTGAATGCTTGCGCTCTGTAGATCTAATTTTCATGTTTGCTGGTGCCAGAAATCGATAATTTATCCAAAAATATAAATACCTTCAAAAATGATCAATTTCTAGTACAAACTCTCCAGAACAGCAAATATCTGGAGAGTTTGTTCCAGAAATTGGTCATCTTTGATGATATCTTTTAACGGGTATTTATAAACTACAGATTGCTTTACTTGTCAAATATCATGACAAACAGATGCGCATAGGCTATCTGTTTGTCATGATATTTGACAAGTAAAGCAAGTAATGGAGATTGATAATTCGAATGTTTTTGTTTATCGCACTTTCTACGACTCCCTGAAGTTGCCAGATCATTCTGTGTTTTAGTAACTTCATAGAACCGTAGAAAATGTAGATTTATAAAAGAAAGTTGAATGAGTTCGATCTGAGCGAGTTTCGAAGTCACCAACAGTCAACAAACCATGATGTACGAAGTAAAACTTCGTGTTTATGGCTCGTTTGCTCTTGATGACTTGATTGTGATGATATTGCAAGAATATCGAAGAATTTTTGAATGTTTTAACGGCAAGCCACTAGCTTTTCACTGACTAGAGAAATATCTTCACTGATAGCTCTCAAAATCAGTGAACAACTAGTGGAGAACGCGCGAACAATATTTTTAACGTACAGTTTGACTTTTTATAAGTTGTTCCATTACAACAGGAACCTAAATCGCATTCAAATTATTTATTTTAATTCATAAAAATATCCCTTAATCGTTCAATTTTTTAATAGTTTTATAATTTTCAAAGAATTTTATTCAAATTACCTTTTGGCAACTTTTTGATATCAGAAAACATGAAAAATTAAAATTGTTATTTAGAATTTATATATAAAACCAAATTCAATTCTAAACTTTATTTGATTTTGAGAAAATTGCATGCTAAAAAGAAATAAAAAAATTTATTTCCAAAATTCAGTGTTTTACTTCAAGATATGTGTTGCCGCCTTCCTGGAAGCAGACATAGTAGTATACAGAGTGTGATTTTGGGTTTTGGACAAAATTTTGGACTACCCCAAAAAATCACACTCTGTATACTACTGACATGAACAAGCTGATAGTAGTGGTCCCTTTATCTAAATTAGAATGGAATTTGTGTTAATTTTCGAGATTTGATTAAAAATATGTGATTGAGAATGTAATGGTTAATGAAAAAATCAGGTTTAAAGGTAAAATCTGATGTCACTTTTCAAAATTCGTTTTATAATTCATAAGGATGAAGAGGGCAACGTCAAGTATGCTTCCTCGACGCAATGACATTGTCCTTCCTCCTGCTTTCCAAAGGGGCTTCAAACCTAGTGCTCTTGCTTCACCTAAAGATATTAATGGAATTAAAGCAACGACAAGAAAAGTAAAAACAGCGTTACGAAAAAGAACACCTCCGCATGTATTGCGTGAGGCACAAGAAAAAGATGAAATACATCAGTGGCTCGAAAATGAAAATGCATCTGCCGTTGAAGTTTTAGAAAGACTCTCAAAATCATGTTCTTCGTATGCAAATTTGTGTAAGTTTGCAGCTGAAGAGCTTTCGATGGCTTATACATCTGCAAAAGCTCAATCATTGATTGATTTAGAATCTAAATCAAAATTAGATTTTGCAAATGCTGAAGTTGAATACCAGAAGGTTTTAGCGCGTTGCAATAAGATAAAAGATGAAAATAAAGAACTCAAAAAACAAATCGAAAAAAGAAAACAAAATCTTGCAACATTAAACATAGAAGTTACACATATGAATCAAATTCTTAAATATCACCCGTACGTCGACCAAAAATCTGGTTCCCATCTTGTAAAATTAGAAGAAATGAAAACAAAAGGCGCACAGCACTTCTCAGAGGATGAATATAAAGCACTTTGGGAAGAGCAAATCAAACTAGAAAACGAAATCGAAGCAAGTCAACAAAAATTGGCGAGTCTTCAAGCAAATCAACTTCAACATTTACATGCAAAAGCAATTGAACTCGTTAAACGCAGTCAAAGATATACCACAAGTTACATATAAGTCAATTCCAATATATGAAAAAATTAATAAGAATTTAATCAAATTACAAACAAAATTTACTAATATAATAGGCAGCAGCCTTTCTTGGACTCACCAAATACTAATTCTATTGATACTTCGTTATCATATTGATCCGAGTCTGGATCTGGATGTGGAATCGGTTTATCGGATGAATTAATCGTCAACATTATTGGCGATATTCTCATCATTACATCTTCTTTAATATCTTCCCAAAAATACGGATCCTTCCATTGGATGTAGTGTCTTACAATACATCTTGCTAATAAATCTTCTATCTTTTCAAAATCAATATCATTACTTCTGTCATTCGATAGCTGTGATGCGTATTTGTATATTACCATTAATTCTGTTGGAACAAATTTCTTGAAGCTTTCTCCATCATTTTCCTCCATGAGTTCTTTGATTTTTTGCTTATTTGTCAGATGTGACCACGGCAGTGAGCCACAGAGGAGGTAAACAATGGATAAAATCCATGAATATATATCATCACAGCGCTTTAGTTTTGTACCTGAAATAACAGGTAAAGATGAGTATTTTGGTGTTCCTTTATACTTGGAACCGCCATTATCTTCCTTTTCTATTTCTGATAAACCAAAGTCGATTAAAGCAAGTGGAAAGCGCTTATTTGGACGAACTATGAAGTTTCCTGGTTTTATGTCACCATGTATGATGCCCATATTATGCAAATCTTTGATACATCGAAGTGTTTCAATTGCAATTCTTACAGAATTATTAATATCGACTAAATATCCGTTGGTTGCGCGCTTGAGATCATCCAAATTAGCACCAAGTAACTCCAATGCCGATATATGATAATTATCTCGTTTATCATAAGCAGCTTCAACTAAAAAGCGTTTTCTGTATTCTTCTGGTTGTTTTTTCTGTATTATTTTGTATACCTTGTGTTCATTTAGTAAAGTGCTCTTTCTATTTGGATCTTCTGACTCAATTTTTAACATAAAATCTTTTTTCAAGCTCGTTTCCGTTGCTATATATGTATCAGAGAAACCGCCACTTCTCCATAATCGTTTTATCTTGAACCCACAGAATATTTCTCCTTGCTTTAGGTTCAATCTTTTCATTTTTTTAACTTTTTTTCTTAACGTACATCAAAAAATTTAAACCTTCCTTCAACATGCGTGTGGCTTCTCATAGTTCCTATGAGTATAGGTGTCTATCGTCATCGCTATCGTTCTGAATATTGGAAATCAAATCGGTTGAACATATAGCTTAATCATGCCATTTAGAATATGTTGATAAAAAAAGATTTCAAAAACATCAAAGTGTTATTGTAGATCCTTTGAAGCATGAGAAAACTATCTAGCTACTTGATCTGACGGTAAAGTGTGATTCTCAATATCTAAAGCGCTTTGATAATAATTGTCAATGATAAAAACTGCTGATTGCAGCATAAAACATGCATTCATGATATCATGTATGATAGTACGAGATTGTGTGAAGAACATTGTTGGGAAAATTCCGTTTTTTTGACCAAATCTTATAAAAATTTTCATAAAACTAATAAGGTATGAGAAATGTAATTGAATAGTAAATTTATGTGTTTTGACTGAGTAATGCTTAACTAAAAGCCGCAAATTATTATTGATGAAAAATATTACGCATTTATTGGACGTCGTATAGATTACTATGCCCGATTGCGACAATCGGGTCGATTTTTATATGCTTTTGATGCATTTTGAGTTGCCAAAATAATTTGGAATATTGTATAATTATCTCAGAGACCGAGATAAATTGGAATATTCGAACACCGATGGGAAAATTGGCCGCCGGAAGCCAATATTTGGCGAAGTCGAGACCGAGCGATACCAACAATCGGTATTTTGAGAAGAATTGAGGAGAAAATGATTAAGGTTATTTTCATCACCGATAAAATAACCTTAACCATCGGGATATTAGTGACAAACTTTTTTATTTCATTGTTAAGTAGACATAAAAATGTTTCATGTTCTATAATATAACTTCTGTAAAAATCATAATTTTTGACACGAAATTGAGAATCGGGGAAAGCCTATCGTTTACACCTATACTATGAGCTTAATTCCAAAGTTTTAGGACCTTATCAGTAAATAATTAAATCTTCATTTGGAATTTTTGGCTTCTGTTTGATATCAATGATGCATGATTCAGAAATTGGTATATTGATTGTTCTGACACCATTCTTGTAGTTCTGTGAAGTATGAATCACAATGTTATCTTTCAAACATTCAGCTTGTGACATAGATTGGAACATTTGGTATAAATCTCCAAGCTTTTTTGTAATATTTTCATCTCGTGGTCTCTTTTTGAGTGACTTTGCTGTTGAATTAAACAAAGTTATTTTTTGATCACTTGATAGTTTGAGTATGTGGCACATTAGAAGCCAAGATTGCTTAGATTCACTGAAATATACAAAACCGATGAATGAATAGAAACATCCATCGATATTTGTAATGATTTTCGACATATATGCTTCTAACAGCATTGTTGAATCACCTAAAACTCTTGATATGTACTTATCTATATCAACAGACTTGAAATGAGGATTCCATTCTGCATCAAAACTAATGATTTTTAAGCTCGAAACTGCGCTAGCTATTAAAGAGGCCGAATTGCTGGTAATTATTAACGAAGTATGTGGATCCCAGTTAAATGTATTGCTGTTTGACGGAAATGAGAAATTAATAATTTTTCTATTTTTCAATATTATCGAGAAATAGGCAAAAATGTTCTGCTCATCTGGAACATAGCCTATTATTATATAATCTATTGTATGATTGCCTATTTCGATTAATTTCAGAATCATTCCGCTATCAACAATGTTTAGAAAGCCATCTTGAGAAAATAACGGCAACGATTCGTAACTGCTCGACAAGGTAAAGTTGAAACAATTGATTTCGTGGATATTTAATCTGAATTCGGAATATGAATCATAAATTGTTTGTTTTATAAGAAATATTTTCATTCCCGATCTACTGACACCAAGTATTGATGTTCCTTTCGGCTGTTCAAGCTGCTGCAATATAAAGTCAATTGGGATTGCAATCTTTTTCTTTGCATTCTTGAACATATAATAGACATAAAATGCATCATATCCATAAAAGTTTGTAAGAAATTACTATATCCAAGTATTAATAACCAAAATAACAAAGATTTTAGCATAAATCTTTCAATTTGAACATTGTATTATATATAACTCACTAATATTTTAGGATTTTAATCAGCACTATGTAGATATTCATCTCTATGATCTATTCCTAATCATATGATTAACATTTTTTTGGAATCTAAAACATGAAATTTCGTGTTACGCTTCTCAAAACCTAGTTAATTTGTGATGTAAATTATGGTTCCAGGTATAAGAAGCCATAATTCATTAATATTGTTGTGATATATTGAAAATTTAGGATGTAAATAAAGTAAACAACAAATTTACACATGTAAAATGCTTAATTTTTCGCATATTGCATATCTATAAGCAGCAAAAAACACATAAATCATTTCTAATTCAAAAATCATTTATGTATGATAATCGGTGTGTTTTAGTTGACGAATGACCTACCTATGGTCTAGAAACAATTACCTAAATTAACAGACAGTCGACAAATGAAATCAATTCTCCTCTAAATATTTCAAAGTTATAAACTTGGACATAATAACAGCTCTAATAGATTAATCAAATACACAATGAAAATCGGGAGTTTTATATTGTTCATTGAATCGGTAAATTTTTCATTTCTGAATAAACACGAGTAATCAATGCGATAGCTCCAGATATATGTGGAAATAACATATTTGAGCTCACAAAGACACGAGTCAATGTGAAATATCCTGCGGAACATTTATTGTTAATTTTGCAAATTTCTATTACAAATTATGCTGCACTTACACTATAGTAATCAAAAACACAATCGAAAGAATCAGATTACTAAGATATTAATCTTCAGTTAGTATTTATCTCGATTTCTCGGTAAAAATGATCAAGGACTTCATTACCATGCATCGGTAAAATTGTCATATGACTATTTGTCAGGATAATTACCAAAATTTTTATTCAAATTTGGTTAAACTCAATAATCTCAATGATTTTACATGCTTTTTCTTCTGAATTTGATTATTGATAGACGCATCACTAATGCTACATCATTGCGGTGTCCTTATTATCATGATACAGAAAAACAATAAAATTATATAGAGGAAATCACATATAACAGCTAACATAACAATGGTTGTGCAACTAATTATAAAATCTCTGATAGAAAAGGTTCAAAAGCTGTTATTTCAAAAAAGGTTCTTAAAAATCTTTGTAAAAATTTTTGATTGACCCAAAATTTTTGACGTTTTTGAATAGAATTTTGGCCTTCATTTCAAACGTATTTTTATATTATTATTTTTACTTAAGTGATGACTTATGTTAGTATTATGACTCTCAGCCAGAGCAAGAAGAGCCAGCTACATCAGTCTGCTTGTTCACAGCCTTTCTACATACATATCGAATCATTTTACATTGATAATGATTCTAATGTCACTTATTATGTGATTCAGGTGGGAATTAAAGTCGAAAATGAAGTGCAAGTGAAGAACATATCTTTGAGATACTCAGAGTTAGAGAAATTAAACAGAGAATTGCATATTCAATTTCCAAATAACACAGAATTTGCACCATTCCCGCCAAAGAAGTATATATTCAATACAAGCATTAACTTCTTGAAGAAGAGATTAGAGGATTTGCAGGCATATCTTTCTGCTTTAACAAAAATTCCTCATATCTTGGAAAGCCAGGAGTTTAGGAACTTATTCCAAATAGGAGGTGACTCCAATTGAATAGATTTCCTGTCCCTCTATATTATATATTTGTATATTATTGTTTATTAAAAGATATTATATTGCATGAATTCGGCTGATTTTTTCATGAACTGATGATAGAGCATCAACAAGAAACATGTGTATAAACAGTTATCACCGAATAAACCGTGGATGGTTATAAATTATAGGAATGTTTGTGAAGATTTTGAATTTTTGTCATGTAAAATAAATTTTGTCTTGTAATATCTGATCTTAAAAAATATCCGGGACTGGGACAAAATAGAACAACGTGCTTTTCTGACATGTAAATTATGTTTGACATATAGAGTCAGAATGTCAAATATAAAGGAAAGTGACGTGTTTGCGCGGGAAAAATGGAAAAGTGTCAAT
>JALKBU010000993.1:0-18858 GCA_023091735.1 Trichomonas tenax
ATAATATAATGGATGTTGTATTCCTTTTGCATCATTAATGATTATTGAATTTCTCTCAGATCTGCTTAAGCTCATGATTTAATTGATGTTAAAAAATAATATTTTAAATTTTTATCCAATATAAAACCATGACAGACTTTGAAACTTTGAAATCGACATTAAAGGAAGAAATATTAAAGGAGCTTAGCTCCAAGACCGAAGGTCACGAACTCAAAGCAACAACGAAAACAAGAAAGACGAAAAAGAATGAACAAACTGATGAAGGATTTACATCCTTAGAAAAGAAACCAGTTAAGCCGAAACGTAAATGTACAGAAAAACAATTAGCAGCACTTGCTGCAGGAAGACAGAAGAATCCGAGGTGGATAAGTAAGCGTATGAGAGAAGCAGAGGAAGCCAAAAAGAAAGAAGAGGAAGAAAAGAAGAAGCAGGAAGAAGAAAAGAAATCAGAATAACCACTACAATTATTTTTCAAATTTCTGACTTCATAAATTCCTTGCCCTTTAGGGCGTGGGCGAAGCCCTTCGCTTTCTTTTCTTAGTTAGTTAGTTTGTCATAAATTTTTTAAATTTCTGAATAAATTTTCTCTCATAACCACTAAAATTATTTTTCAAAATTTCCTTACCCTCATTTCTTTTCGCTTTCTTTTCTTAGTTAGTTTGTCATAAATTATTTTAAAAACTGATTTCATTTTATATAGTCATTAGTTTTAAAATAAAATTTAACATTGATTTTGTAAGAAATTCTAAAATTTATTTTCTATATGGGGGGACCCTAATTTGTAAAATTAACTCTATCGTAACTATAATGTAAAAGAGATGTGCGCAGAGCCGGGACGAAGTCACGGATTCTGCGAACATCTCATTACTAACTACATTTACGCTCAAAAATCAATCGATTTATCAATTAATATTGACTTAAATGATTCATTCAATCTCTCAACACTTCGCACGAAACACTATAGACTTAATCATCCATGTGAATATCTTTTGTCATAAACTTTTCATTCAATATAAAAATTCAATGTTGATTCAAATAATATCATTTTACAATCATATATAGATCATATTTCAACAATTTTACAATTTTCCATAAATTTCAAGTTTTTGAACTATCGTTATGAAATTTAGATCTTATATGTAATGTAGATATAAGATCTACAATTTTAAATTTCAATTAAAAATTAATGATAAATATAGGTATGAAGTCATATGCAGAATATAATTATGCAGTTAAATTCGTTACATTTTTAGAAATTTGAAGGTGTCAAAAGTTAAGTGATTTTTGATATCATATTTATTATTTCATATTTGCTTTGGTGTAGAAAATGGAAATTAATATTTCTGACATGTAAATATTTTGTAAATACAAAAATATTTTTGAAATGAAAATGTTTTAAATCTTCGAATTATGAGTGAATCTTTGATTTTTTTATGTCGAACGTTGACAATGTTTGGAGTATTTCGTATCCGGCAAACGGAAGAGCCTTTCATTTATTCTGCAGATTCAGATTTCTTTACTATGACTCAACACCTGGACCATTGGTTGCTATCAGAATCAATTCAGGTTCAGATATTGACATATGGAATAAATTCCAAAACGGTGTTTACTCAGGAAATGGTTTAGAAATCAGTTTCAAAGGCGAAAAATTCGAAACGTGCAACTTTATCAACATTATTATGACTATTAAGAACACGAACAGTTCTAAATTTAATTATTCGATATGTAATCTTTTTGATACTTATATTGGCAGTGATTTTCACCCCGCGAGTGGATTACACGGTTATCGTGGTTTTCGTGGGACGGATAATAACGGTCACACAGTCGACTTTTACTTCAACAACTCATATAAAGTCACCCCTGTGAGTTACGCTAAATATTCATATTATTCTTATTTTGGCAAAGAAGATCCAATTGATGACAAAACAAAAATTTCATCAACAAGTGGATTTTCTATGTCATGGGTTGACAGAGAAATTTCACCGAATGAAGTCCAAACGATCCGTTACTCTATTGGCATTGGAGAATACATTGTTGGTTATTCAATTAATGTTACAAATTCTCTTGAAGAGTTTTATGAACCAGGAATCGAAATTACTCTGAATTTCGATGTTTTAAATAACTTTTTTGGTGATCATCTCGAAGTCACTCGAACTGTTGATTCATCAGCACCAATAACTGTTTATAATAAAGATGACGATGGACAAAAAATTTCATTCACTGACAATTTTCAACTTCCAACAGAAACAGGAATTCACATAATCAAATACACAACAACAAATAACAGAAGTGTTTCTATAAATAAAATTATCAATATTCTGGTTGATGTTCGTCCTCAAATCACAATAGAAAAAGAAATTCCTTCAATATTTAATGAATTAGAAAGATTCACAATTACTCCAAAAGTTTATGATGACAAAAAAGTCCAATTTGTTGTAATTGTTGATGCCAATACTGTTTTGATAAATGAGACAATTGTGTGCAACGGTGAATATGCTTCGCCTACATACACATTCATAATTCCCGGCGCAAAAGGAACAGAACACAATATCAAAATATATGCATACGACGAATACAGAATAAGAAGCAATGCAATCACTCAGGATTACATAATTCGTCTAAATCCACCAGAAATGCAATTAGTGAAAAATATTTCTTCCGTTGCAATGTCAAACGAGCGATTATTAATTCAGAGCCAGCTGAAGAATGTCGATGGAACCACTGAAATTATTGTTACATCAACAATCAACGATCGATATGAAGAGAACACAAGTTCTCTGACAGTTGGACCAACGTGGACTAATTTCTCGTTTATTAGAACAATTCCAACATCACATGGAGGAATCTACTTCCTTTCTATTTATTGCACAAATGAATTGCATCATCAATCGGAGCCAATCAAGCAAATTTTCGCAATTCCTGATAGCAAGCTGCTAAAATGCTCGCAGATCAGTAGTTACCTTATGAAGCATCTGCTAAAGACAATGTACTTCATGATGCTCTACGGGGACTCCATGAATTCATGAATTTACAAAACATTACTCCTAGAGTCGTTTTGCAAACTGGAAATTAAAACATTACAATGTAGTGAATATAATACATATTAACCATCATAAAATCATACACAAAAAGCAATAGGATATAATTTTTAAAGCAATATTCAACAGAAACTTGTCTAAGATGATAATATTTGAAGATTAATAAAAACAACATCCAAATGGCTTAATACTTCTGAAATATATTCTATTTGACTTATATTTTATAGTGTTATAGTAAAATGTAGTTGTTTATCAATAATATATTCAAGATTTGTTCAAAAATAAAAATGGTCGGATTGAAAGCGCTAGTTGACAAAAACATGAATATGAGTGCATTAAAACCAGCTTCAATTAAGAAACTGATTGGCTATAATAAAATTGAACAATCCTCTGTTTTTGTGACAAATAATGGGACTTTACAAACAAAATGTCAAAATTGTATTCTACCAAGAAGTTTTAAAAAATGGAATCTGGAAAAATCCAGGATTATTTCCAAATTTTAAAACTAGATTAAAAAGAAATTATTCAAAATTTGAAATTAATTGTCTTAATATTCGCTATTCATCCATATCAAATCATTTTGCTTCCTTAGAAACTTATAATGGATATGACAAAATTCGTTAAAATACATTATTTGAAGATTTTTGTTATAATGTTTAAAATATGACATGTAAATATGTTACGTGTCATTCTTCTCCTTTTGGAAAATTATAAATATATTTTAACTCGATGGAAACAGAGAATCTCAGCCCAGATTGGCAAACAATCGCAGATACTTCAGTAATGACTCTTTCTTCAAGACAAGGTCAAAAGACGAGATTTGCAAAACTAACGAATGGACAATTCAAGACATCCTTCATAAAAGCGTCATTTTTCAGCAAGAAGGAATCAATCCTTGAGATGCTGGAACACGTTTCTATTGTTAATGAAAAGGATATTCCTAAATCTATTGAAAGCATTTGTGTTGTTTCTAAAGTTCTCAAAATTCCATTCCTCGACAAACTGTGCGATATCATTCTCGATTGTTCTCACAAAAACGAAAGCTTTTCTCAAGAAAATTTGACCAAAAATTACGAAAATAGCATCAAATACATCAGGAACGAATTCGACTCTTTTTGTAGTGATTTTCAGAGAGAATTCTCATCTAAAATCGAAAACGCTGAACGAAAAGATACATAGCGAAACAGAATTTATGCTAAAGTCTGAAAAAGATTCCAAAAGATCAAAATCATTTCAAACAGATTTACGAAATGTTCGAGAAGATGGCAAACGTGGATGATATTCCATCCATCTGCCTTGCGATTAATGCTGGATATCACAATGTGAGTAAAATTGGTGATATAGCAAATTATGAAGCACCTAAAAATAACTTCAAACTTATCAAATTGATGACGAAATGTGGTGTGAATCCATCAGAAGTTAGTCTCCTTTAGCCTGGCTCACGTGTTATAAGAACATTGAAGCTGTCAAATATTTATGTGAGCTTCAAATATTTATGTTTATCAGGTGACAAAAGAACACCTCTTTGTTGTGCATCAAGTGGTAATTCTTATGATATCGCAAAGTACCTTATTAAAGAGAAACATGTAGCATGCTAATTTGGGAGAGAATCCATTAAAATATGCAAAAAATGAACGAATGAAGAAACTTCTTCTTGATAACGGTCCAAAGCAATAAAATGCATATATCGCTCAGATATAGTATACTGGAAATGTAATGAAATCATATGATTTGTTTTTGGGGATGGAATTGAACAAATAATTTTCCCTCCTTCTTTATTAAGTGTAGGAAACTACGCTTTTTTCAAACAATGAAGGAAAACAAAATGAATTATATTCTTTTATTGAAAATATAGATGCAAATATTTTTGCTGACTGTCCAAAACAATAAACTTTTCTCGAAATTAGCAGTAATTAATTGTTCCGATATCAATGATTGCGTTTGAGAAGAATTCATTAATCAGCTGTCATTCAATGAAAAATATAAAATATTTGATGGATGAGTCCATTTCAAAATGACTATAATTGAGAACATGACGAATACCTACAGTCAGGGAGAAAGCCTAATAGTGACTAAAAAACTTAATACTAAGCGGTTTATTTTGATGCTTCCAATTATCATGATTTGCTCTATCATTCACAAGTCATGAGAACAGTTCTACTGCGATCATTGGTTGATTGTCAAATTTGTATTAATAAGTTTAATTGCATTTTTTATCACATTGATTGTCAAATTTGTATTTCTATCGCAAGGGAAACTTCCAAAGCTTTTCTTGAAAGCTCCACGCTTATTAAATTATCGAATTCAGTCATGTTGAGGGTGATAAAGATAATCCATTAGGTTACATCAACAAAGTTTGCGTGACAAATGCGACATGCATAGATACTGCCATCCAATGTAACAGTTTTATTGATAGCTTTATAACGAACGTCAAGCAGCACTATTAACATGGATTGCAAATTCTTCAAATGCGAATGTTTCATACAATATGGCAAGTTATGATGTATTTAGATATCGTCGAATATGATCCTTGACAACAATATATAATAATTCTGCAAAAAAACTCCTTATTTTATTATTTCCAATATGATAAACAATACCCTACAATATACTTCAAATATATAACAATTGGAAAAAAAATTATGGGAATGCTGTAATAAATATTTGATCTTATTATTCGAATTCGTCTTTCGGTAATGTCAAATTCAAGCATATTTAGCAATAAATTTCCAATTGTTGTAACTACAAATTGCGTTGTTTCTGGAACTGTAGATTCATGTTTCATAAAAGACAACAGTTTTACTAATATATTAGTAACATCAATTCAGTCTCTAATAGTATAACCTTTAATATTATAGCGACTGAATTGCTTGCCAAAGAGGCAATGTAGAAATGCATTCGCTCACACACGCCAACTCAATGTATATATATTGTATTGGCAACATTTAAGGAATGAGTCGATGCTTATTTTCATCAATTTTAGCAAAAGATGATTTAGTATGATGATACATCTGTAAAGTCTGCACTTCTATTATATATTTTGATCTTTGAGTCATCAATTTACAAAAAAAATCATTGAAAAGATACAAAAGTGACATAAAATTAATGCTTTTTCTTTATAACAGAACGAAAAATGCAAAAACAGAACCAGAAATTCTCAACGCAGCGACACTGATCAGGGACTATTATATATCTAATATGAATTCACTTTATGAGCGAAATGCGACTGCTTTTTATTATCCATCAATTCCAGCGTCTTTAACAACGCTTTCAATACAGAAAATCTCGGAAAGAACGAAACCAATCCATCACACTTTGCTTAGAGACGTATTTTTCCCAATTATAGTAATAAGTGCTCCATTTTCCAATCCGAATGATGCAAAGCATTATACATTTTCTGCTGTTTTATTATATTACGGTAATTTGTACTTTGTTGATCAATATTTTATTAATATGAATATCAAACCTTCATTTATTCCTCATATTAAGCTGGCATCGCTGTCAGTTGCACAATCTTGTGCCTACATGAAAATGACAAAAGCTATAATTCCAAATAATTTCAATAAATTTTTAAGAATTTCATCAGTTGTTGGTTTAAACTTCTTTGCGCGTTATTTGCATAATGTATTCAAAGAGCACACTCATTTCATCATTGCCGAGATTCTTGATACTGCCGTTTCGTTTGGAATTGGACCTTTAAATTACAAAATATCAACTGAAGGATTTTCATGGATTTATGAAGAATTGTGCAGACTTATGCTACAGATAACAGTGCGCTCTTCTGTCGTACCTGAAGTGAATCCTGACGCGCGGATCCCGGAACAGTTGCAATGTTCCATTTGCAGATCTTTGCTGAGAGATCCAACGCTTCTTGGCTGCAATTTCTACTGCAAAGAATGCATCTCAACGTGGCTGGAAAACAGTAACATGGATCCCGCCAATGGACTTCCGACAGTAAAAGGTGCTGCACGAGAAATTCCAATAATGAAATATCTTTGTGATCGTTACTACAAACTTAATATTGATCAACTCAAACATTAACTTTTTCTTTTCTTTTTTCTTCATGTTTAAATAAATTTACTTTCTTTTCTTCAACAATCGAATCATAGCAAACATAGATATCAATCCAAATAGATTTAGCAATAAAAGATATCAATGAATTAATAATAAATAAAAATAACACTTTATTTTATTATGGGAAGTATTCAATGCCAGTTTTCTCGAAATATTTCCTGAATTTGTTCTCTGGGATCCACAAATCGTCGTATTTCTTGAGGATGTAACGCCAGTCATCCATATTTGATGTTTCTGTTGGTTTCTGCATTGTTGTTATAACTTTTTCGAATGGTTTGTTCACAAGGAGTTCTTTGTTTCGAGACACGATAACGAGGCCGAAGGAAATGAGTGCGCGAGATCCGTATTCGGCGAATCTATCGAATATCATGAATTTCACCTTCGGAGGGAAATCCTGGTTCAAGAACAATGTCAAGAACCAAGAAGTGGTGTAATAAAGAGGCTCCAAGTTAACATTCTTGAAAGTCTCTGCAATCTTCGGATATCTGTCAGTGAGGGCCTCCTCCCATATCCTGTTGAGTAACCTCAGTCTCGGGAAGTCCGGCAAGTAAAAGTGGCGCCATCCGTACTTCGGCGAGAGCATTATCGTCTCGAAACAGTCGTAAGCAGTCGCTTCATCCATGTAAAGTAACAAAACGCCAGCGACCGCCGACATTCCTTGCGTATACCCCAGGGATGGATCTTTGTTGGAATACGCGTACAGAACTCTCCTTAGGCTGTTAAATACTTTATCATTATTGAACATCGGATAATTTGGCATTGTGCGTGCTAAGTCGGCTTCTATCGTTACATATCCGACCTGGTTTCCGCCCTCAAGCAAATCATCGACGTTTTTCGGTCTATAATCTTTCGTATCATAATTGTCAAGAATTAGTTTTGCCCAAGCACGCGATCTCAAGGCGTCTGGTATTCCTTTCTTTATCCTCTCACGCAATTTACTCCTTTTCGATCCTGTAAAAACTTGCCAATTTTGGAACATTTTAACCCATTTCTGTTCTCTCCTTCGCTCCACTATGTCGTCTGCTTCTTCCTGTTTCAGCTCTTTTTCCGTTTTCTTGTCGTTTTCTTTCTTAATTATCTGGCCATAGCGATCTACTTTGACATTGTGGTCCACTGGAGGCGCCACTGACTTCTTTATCTCGATTTTTTTCGATTGCGATTCGACAAACAAAGATTCGGTCATCTTAATAAAAAAAAGTGACGAAATTTTTATATAATAAAGGTAAAAAATCATTTTATTCCTTATAAGCATACTCTCAAATGTAAGAATTTCAATAAATTTTTGCTTCAAAAATCTCTCAAACACAAAAAGTTGGATTGATTCGCTTGTGTAAAAGGATAATTTCTTGCTCATCATGCAATAGACAGTATATTGGATCTAAATACCAGAGAATAAATAGGGATTAAACTTTATTTTTTGTCGTCAAATTTGATAAAAGTGAGGAAAAAGTATGGTAATTCATAGCACAATCATATTACCTGACAGATAACACATAGAAATTAAAGAGTTGGACAAATCGCTAGATAGCAATTGAAGAAAACAACTTGCCGTATAAAATATCAAATGTCAAAAAACGATAGCACACTTTTGTCCGACACTCGAACAGTCAACAATTTAAAATATTAATGAATATCAATGCTTTGGTATAGGAAGCTTAGTCTATCATTATGAAGCATAAACAACATAGTCGATTCTGAATATAAAATTATTCTTTATTATATTGTTATTTTATACAACTTATTAGATGTATTGCAGAGCAATATGATGTGGAATAATTATATTTGATAACTTGCTGTAAGAACTTTACTGAATGAAGATTCCGTGACAAAATAAGGTTAAAATTTTCCGTAATATATGGAATTCAAGTTATATTTTTCAAAACGCGTGCTCATACTCACATATGTGATCCATATTAACATGACCTATATGCCGCGCGGATTTGACAGCTATAGCCAGCATATTTATATGTATCATTTATTAATTAATCAGAGAGAAATTAGCGAATCAAGGTCTATTAAAGACGCAAAAGTGACAAGAGATGTTTGAAATAATCAACACTCAAAAGTATTCAATCTTCGGGTGCTCTTTTTTCGAAATCAACACGCAAGTGCTATACAGTTAACTTTTGACAAATTGAACTTTTGGAATCTCATCTTCTACTTTAAGGGGGAGTATCCAATTCAATTTTTAAAATATAATCAAGGGGGGCTCTAATTCAATTTTAAAACTAAATTAAGGGGGAGAATCCGATTCAATTTGGGAGCCATTCTAAGTCAATTTTTTCAGAGGATGAACAAAGGAGATCATATCTCTCACTACGGGATCGGACCGCAGCTGTGATAGGGTGGATTCGGGAAGATATTCGTTGCTCGTGATGTCATCGATGGCAAAATCTACGCAATGAAAGCAGAACCGATTGTTAAGGATCGAAAGTCTTTGGAATTTGAGTCTAAAGTCTTGGAAAGAATTGATAACGTCAAATATTTCCCACAGTTACACGAATACGGCACTTTTAAGGACATTCACTAGCTTACTTTGGAATTAATCGGACCATCTTTAACAGCTATACTAAAGGAGCGCTCTGACCACAAATTTTCTGTTTCTACTGCACTAAGGACATCAATGCATGCACTAAATTCGCTTAAAAGTTTACATAATTTTGGATTCATTCACAATCACATAAAACCATGGAACGTTCTCGTGAGACTTTCGTCAGGAATTCCCCTCTGTTTGATAGATTTTGGTCTTGTGAGGGTTATTATCATTATAATACAGAGATCAGAACACACATTTGCATTTACAACCCCGAAAACACGCAGGATTTAGGGGAACGAAGTCTTTTGCGTCAGTCAATGCTCATGCTTTGATAGATTTGTCACGGAGAGATGACTTAGTTTCTTGGTTTTATTTCATTATTTTTATTCTCAAAGGTTTTTTGCCTTGGCAAGCACATTTTGGAGATGAAAAGAGACTTCGATGTCGATGAAGCAGTGAAAGATGTTCGTACTGAATTGAGTTTCGTTTGGAGACACATTGTTTGCCTTAAATTCGAAGAAGATCCGGACTATGGCACAATTGAGTCGATTCTAAACCGAGCTTGTGAGTGTAGAGGAATAAAGAAGTCAGATCCATATGATTGGGATGATTTCGTTAAAAAATACAAAGAGTCACTATCTGAGAACTTCGGAATGAAGATCAGCGAAGATATGCTTCTGCTCAAGCGTCAAAATCCTGAAATGTTGAGCCCTGTACCATTAATTGGAATGAATCAACTTTTGTTGAACAAAAGAAGACATTCTTGAGATTCATCAATGCAGCTTAGTGAAGTTGATGAGCATGACCCTGAATGTTGTTGTGGAACAACTTTTTCTTTATATTATAAATTTTTATGTTATATATGTATTTAGGAATCATCATTATTTTTCCTTGTATGCATATTTTTCAATAGAGAAGAACATTTAAAGGTAATTTGATATAACATTTAATTTGATCGAAAACACATATGATTAACGTATGATATGTAATATACATCTTAAGCTTATTCGAATTATAGTTGTTATATTGATTGTACTATGTTTTATTTACAAAATTTGAAGATCTTTATGTATATATAGATATTTGGACATGACTGTTAATTGGAAAAAAATATAATTAAATCTAATAACATTATATTATGGATAAAAAAAGTTCATTGCAAATAAGAAATCAATGAAAAATATATGAAAATAATCTATAAAAAATCTCCTAAATGTACAATGCCTGTAGGAAGCTATATAGAAATGCAAAAAGCAAAAAAGCTCAATTAAGAAAAACGTATAATAATATTTTATTTTTTGATGTAACTGGCAAAATTATCATCAAAGAAGAATGGACGACTCACCAACTAAGCTGAGTGGACCAATTTGGCTGGTTTGTATGAACTTTAAGTGCTTTAACTGTTAATTCCGTCGCATCGAATGAAGAAAAGGGCTTGAAAACCACGGGGCTTTTCTTTTGTGGCTTAGGTGTAATCGGAGATTCAGTTTTTTGGTCCAAAAAAGATTGATTGAATAAAATTGTTGGATTTGAGTACGATCTTGTAATCTGTTCGGAAAATTTCCTCTCATTCTGATTCCAGCGTAAGTCGAATGAAGGAACCGTAGCGTTTGTTTCTTCAAAGAATGAAAGATTGCTAAATTGCGCTAAATCGCGGTCTATCTCTGCGCCAGAGTGTGCCACTGGCGATGAAACGACGTCGAAGCCCAACATAAAGTCATCATCACTGTCAAACATCAATAAAAACTTTTTTAATGTTTTTTGGCGCAAAAAAAATATTTTGTCCAAAAAAGCCCGCGAAATACAGTTCACTTGCGCCGTTCTTTCTCTTCCTTTTGCGGTGCAGAATAAGTTGTGTTTGGGACAAAAACACACTTTTTATGAGAATATAAAACATTGAATGAAAAAACTGCCAGGATGATAACAGCTGTTACAAATTTCTTTGTTTTTTGTTGAGAAAGTTGCGATTTGGCTGTTTTTTGTGTGAAAAAAATAATTCATCCAAAATAAAATCGGTATTGAAAGCCGAAACTTTGGAATCTTGTTGTACTCACTATACTGATGCTGTATTTAAAACGCCACAAATTGCGAATTAATAAAGACAAATAATAATTAGTTGAAAAATATTTGTTTCATGGAAAATTCCTTGAATTTCGATTTTATTAAAATCGAAAATCTACTAATATATATCATTTTATATGTAAAAACAAATATTTGAATTTATATCAAAAATATCAATTGTAAGTTCAAATTGGTTTTTCATTTTCTATGAATATCAAACATAATTATAAAATTATTAAATATATCTTAATATTTCTAATATGCTAGCATTATTCTTTCTTTAACATCAAAGAAGATTTAAATATTTTTTATCAAGATTAAATCTTAATAATTTACCTTCACAGTCATGATAAAATGATCAACCGATAATGGAAATTTTAATAATAATTATCAATTTATGTTATTCCATTAATAAGCATGAAATATTTCCTTGAATTCAATAAGATTAAGAAATTATTAAAAATCACATCAATAAATACATTTGCAAAGAACGTATCGTTCTAAATTTAGTTTGAAGGCTTCACAGACACCATTCAATTTTTAACCTTATTGAATGAAAGTTAGTAGTTCGAGCCCCATTTATTAGCATAGCAAGCATAAATAAAAATGTCTGAAGTGTAGTTTTGGATATAGTAATGATCCATCTATAAAATGTATAGATGCTACTTTTTCCCAAAGTATTAGGGATGCAAAAAATTATCCCTCCTGTATCCAGAACCTTAAAAATTGTGATTTTCTTTTTGGAATTTTTATTTTTGCCAAATGACAAATAATGGGATTAGAAAAATAAAATATGCATTATAAAATATATTAGATGAACCTTAATTATGCATGTTTCATTTATCTTTATGTAAAATGCTCATTTTTGACATGTAAATATAATTTGTCAGATCACTCTTCTATTGGGATGTGATAGCCTATCTCAGCCTATCAAAAATTGAATAATTTACAAATAAAAATTATTGTTCGGGATAGGGATTCCCTATTTTTAAAAATGTGACATAAATTATGAAATTAGATAGACATGTTTTAAATACAATAATTAACTTGATTTTAAAGATTGGGCCTAACAATAGCCTGAACTTCTGCAAAAAATTGTGCAACTTAATTTTGACATGTAATTTGTAAAAAACTGCCAGAAAGGTGTTAAATTCCAAGGGCAACAAAAATTGAGTGGTCGGATACCTATAAATAATCGAATTTCAACAATTTTATCAATCTTTTACCAATCGTTATTAGCCAAGCATTGTCTTTTTTGACTAGAATAAAATATATCATAGCAAAATATGATTTAGAAAGGAAATTCGTTGCGATAAAATAATATCAAAGAAAAATACTTTTTCAACCGTCATGGCCATATAATATTGTTGATGTAGTATTTGTTTCATCTTATTAAAGCAAAAAGACGATGCGAGAATTGAATATCAACACAAAAGAGAAGGTAAAGAGTGATGATCACAAAACAAGTTGTTTTTATCGATTGAGATCACAATTTTCTTTTTAACGAAAAACAATTTCAAAACCAAAGAGATAAAGAAGAAATATCATTCATGAAAATGAAAAAAAGTCATAAACATAAAAGGTGGTGGACATGAGATCAAAGATATCGTTTATTATTCGCATTTCATCTTGATATCAGTGATAATGAATGAATCAACGAAATAATTATTACTCATTGAAAAAGAAATACTCAATTTAGACATTATTGACAATTTACAATCATTGAAAATCAAATCAATGAAATGTTTCTGAAAAAATTTTCAGCAATTTTCAGCAGTACAAATCAAGTGCGCAAAAATTTCAAAATCGCTATAACCCAACAATATAATTGATTTCAAGTCTTGTTATTAAAATATTGTTGATATTATGTGGGTTCTCCATCCTTTTAGTGTCAAAGTGTGGGATTATATATATTATATTGTTAACTTTTGTAAATATTATTGGAAATGATATGAATATCAGAATTACAAAATATTTTCTGAAATAACTTTTGAAATGACAGAAAAAAATACTCACAAATATTGAATGACGTAAAATAACACTATTAGATATGCATATCTAATATGAAATATAAACAACATGATTTGCAGCTGCTCTCTCAAAATATTATATGAGTCAGATTATTGAATAGTTTACAATAAAATGTAAATATATTTAGAGTACTATATTAAGTCTATTTATATTGCGTCTGTTGGCCTTTTCAAATTTTGAAAAGGCTCGGAAATGTCATATGCGGTATTTGGAATACAGATATAATATGCAACAATATATTTTCCAACTTAAAAACATTCACTTTTTTACACTTTTTCCCCTTCTTTTGAATTTTCCAGCCCTTCTGATGATTGCGCTCATATATAGAAATATTATATGTTACCACATGTCCCAGGGAATTCGTCACCAAAATATCTAGTTAATATAAGCATAATTTTAAAATTTCTTGAAATTAGCAATAAATCCACATCTAATTTAAGACAATATGGGCACAAACACAGCATAATTACAATAGAAACAGTCATTAATATCGAATTCCTGACACTGACACATATTAATGCCAATTTTAAAGGAAGATATTCTTTTAAAAATGAAAATATAATGTTTAATAGTTATAGAAAACAATGACCCACTTAGATATTACGTAATATAGGAGTGTAAGCTGAATTTAAAGAAATTTACAAAATTATATATGTATTGGGTGAATATAGTGGCCTCTCTTCATAATATGTTCATATACTGGTTATGCCTAGACATTCTGTCGTTCACTTCTCGGGCTATTCAGAGTGGTTTTTTTGGCCGGAAAAAAATGGGTAAATGATAAGGTTATTTTGGAAAATGGGAAAGCCCCTCTATAATACAAACATCAGGCCTGTGGACCACATAGTATTGAAGAAATCAAATCAACCTTCTCCTCTCCATCTCTTTTCTTCTCCACTCCGTTCCACTTCTCCACCTGAGAAATATAACACTTTTTTTTTTAGCGGGCAAATGTTGGCGCCAAAATATAATATGAACGAAATGTCATATTCTATTGCCTTAAGAATATATGCACTAAATATTCTATATTAAGTTATCCAAATCAATTTTTATTTTAAATAATTTTATGCTTATTTTCATATAGTTGTTCTATTATCATGCATAGATGTGAAGCATATCAGCTAGGAATACCTATATATTGGCGTTAAAATTGTTCAAAATCGGATGTGATCTACATGTTGCAAAGCATATAATCCCACACTTTGACACTAAAAGGATGGAGAACCCACATAATATCAACAATATTTTAATAACAAGACTTGAAATCAATTATATTGTTGGGTTATAGCGATTTTGAAATTTTTGCGCAATTGATTTGTACTTAAATAATTTTCCTTTAAAATTTGAGATCTTTCAATAGCAACCTCAATTTTACCCCCAATTTCAGTCTTCATGATCGATCACAGAGAAATTCAAGTTATATTTTGAATCAATAATTCATTAATTCACAATTGAAAGGCAACCAAAACCCGAGCTATCATTTTCTACTACGAACCAAAAACCTCTATGATTGATATAACTATGCGAAATACAATATTTTATATGTTTTCGATTAAAAATAAAACCAAGTTAACGATTCAATTAGAATCACGTTGCAAAACAATCATGTACATCATTGAAAGAATAACAACAATATAACAAATTAATTTGCTCGAAAAGTTATTTTTTATTAAAAAAGTATTGATTATTATAGTCAAGCAATCTAAATTTACGATCACCAAAGGCATTTGTTATTAATTTTAGAATGATTTCGTTTTCATACATGAAAATATTTTTTTCCTTTCTATGAAATTTCTGATCTTTGTTTTCCAATCACAAAACCATTCACCACACTCCAATTTTTATCAATTTCGAAGCATTTTCACTGTTTTAATTCATCAAAACTCCATGTCGCGATATTTTTCATAAAAATTAACGATATTCAGAGATTGACAAACATTTATGACGAGAATACCAAAATTGGTATCGTACACAAGTTCTGAAAGCCATTACTCGAAGAATTTCGAATCCCAATTGAACTGATTGTTAATGTCTTGATCAATGTCCTCTATTCCCAACTGCATCGCTTCAGTGAAGGAGTCGAACTCGTGGTAATCGTTGTCGTTGGATTCTTTTTTAATCTCATTATTTCCATTCGTTTCTTGGCTTTTTACCAATTCCATTATAGTTATGTTGTAAGCCTCATTTACGAAAGGCACTGCCCGTGTCCAATTTTCGCAAAACCAGCAAATTAACGCTTCATTTACTCTTTTTGCGTTTCTGTCAAGGCGAACACCTATGTTCTTACTGATGTACACAGCAAGTTGCAGTAGGTCACTCCTCTTTTTCACTCCAGGGATCGAAAATATCAGTTGTTGGACAATTGGAAATATCGTCTGAACATTTCGTCTTCTGTAGATGTTCTCCTTGATGTAGGCCTGGTACCCGGCTCCCATTCGCTTCTTTGAAGGCAATCTTTGGATAACAAACTTGTGTTGTTCTTCCATTATTTTGTGATGAAGTTTCCACTTTTTGCTAAAATGCACGTTAAAAGCTTTCAATCTTTTTATCAAAAAAAAAATTTCCAGACATATTATTTAAAGGTAGGTATATCATATTTTAACAAAATTCAATTTATTGTCAAATAAAAAATAAACGGATTTTGACCAAATTTTTGTTAGCTATCAATAAAGCAAAATTCAAATATTTGATTTTTAAGATTGTTTATTATAAATTTATAATTTTTTAAAGTAAATGATAAAATTTTATTGGTGGCAGACGATTGAATTTCTTTTGTAGATGTGTATTTTTAATTATTGGAGATTTCAAAAATATATTTTGAATTTTTTTATAATGTATTGATTCAAAGTTTTGTATCGAAAGGCAATGCCTTATATTATCGTTTTGATGATGATTATTTGATTTTCGAATAATCTTTTCAAAATTAAAAATATATCAAATTCTGCTTTAGTATTGATCAATAGTGCTTATTTGTACTGTATTTTTCAATGCTTTGTTTTTGTAATTTTTAAAAATTGAATTATGATTTTTATTGTTTTACTCTATTCTGTTGTCCTGATATTATCGAAAATTATAATATTTTTGATCGTTTCTGAATATCGAAAAACTGTATTTTTTTTTATTTTCGAATTTCTATCATTCAACTATATTGGGACCTTTCTGTTGAGATTGTTCATTAACATTTTTTCGATTTTTATTATTTTATATTTTTTTTTATTTTCATCCTTTGATTAAAATGAAGTTACCATTGTACTATCTTTCGTAAACTGACTCTATTTCATAAGAATTCTGATTTTGAGTTATTTTTGTTTTTTCCATAATTTGATAAAATATCCACATGAAAATTGTATATGATTTAAATTAATCACAGTAATTCATAATTAACATTTTTTGATGCAATGGTTGAATTTGTATTGATTATTGTTAAGTTATTTTGGAAATTCGAAATCAAATCAATAATTTGATTTTGAATTTTGAAGTCTGCTGTGTAATATCATTAATGCATTCAGTAAATCGTTTTATATTCGAAATTTCTAATTTTTTTATATTTTCGAGATAATATGAAAAATTTGTGCTATTTTATTGTTTTGTTGGCCGTAAACTATCCTTTTCGTTGTTTTCGTTGATTTTTAGTGATTGATTCCATTTAAGGAACAATTTAATGAAACAAATCAAAAATTATGATTTTTTTTCTGAAATTGGCGGACATTTTGTATTTAGATTATTTGACCAATTTTAAGATATTACATGTTATTATATTTTGATTTTTTCTAGAAATCCGAAGAACAAATCTCTTGATAAATCTTCAAACTTAATATTCTATCATAACTTCTTTAGTTTCAATTAAATTTTGTTTAGTTTTTGATTCAATTTGAACTTTTTTTAAAAAATATGTCACTTTTATTATAATATCACTTTTTGTCTCCTTCAAAAAATATTTCCTGAAAGAATTGCAATCATTGTAAAATCACTAACTATGACTGCTATACTTATTTTACTACTATGTTATATATACACACTCTATTTATTGTGAATTAAAGTATTATCATTCATCTTTAACTTTGAAGAAACATAATAAGATTTTTAACATTAACATTAAGGAATCTTCAATACCCATTAAAATACAAATATAATCGGACTGGAAGATATAATTTTGATAATGTTTATGATATAATAGTATAATTATACATTCTGTGAATTGTTTATTCTCAGTCCCTTTAAATTTAAAGAGATTCGACAATTGTTATAGTAACACTTGTAAGAAAATATGAAACGTAAAATTTCAAATGCAAACAACTTTAAAAATATTGATTTATACATTCAAAATTGATGGAAGTATCGATGATTCGAGTAATATGTGCTGAAGATGATTTCCGAGGATTGGACATGATTTGATTGGGAAAATTGCAATGGCAAAGTGGTGTTTAGTGACAATCCAGTGACGATAGTTGATGTCAACTGCTTCAACAACTAATTCGTAAATACCACCATGGATGAGTGGAACTTGACGCTCAATAGAAAATGGACTCCAGTCAGAATTGATGTTGCAACATGAATAACTCTCTGGATATTTGTTTTCGATTGTCGAAGAGAAACATGCGTGATTCGGTCCTTCTGAGTATCGAACATCGCCGGTGACATTAAACTTCGATAATGGCTCTTGCATGTACGATATTGAGTTCAATTTAAACTCAGGCGGAACAGGAGTCTTCAAAATAAATTCTTGTGAAATGATGTTGCTCATAACACCAAATTCGTCAACAAATTTTAGACTTATGACATGACTTGATCCTTGAACACCTGTTGGAATTTGGAGTTGAAGTGTTTTGTTAATAATAGAGGACTGACAATTGATTTGTTCATTGATAATTGTGTTGCTGTCAATAGTAACTGAAAGATATCCATTTGTGTCATCATAAACTGATGCAATATATGAAATGAGCTCTCCTGGGGAATAAATAGAACTAAGATGATCTGAAATATAAATTGTAGGAATTTTGTTGACAAGAATGGAAACAGTCTTCTCATTGGAAATGCTGTTGTTGTTTGTGACAATGTATTTGATGTTGTGATAGCCGGAACGTGATGGAGAGATGAATGAATCGGAATAAGAAAGAG
>JALKBU010000994.1:0-18838 GCA_023091735.1 Trichomonas tenax
ACAAAGATATTTATGATACTTTTTATAAAGGTGACAATTTGCCCGCGCAAAAAGTGACAGTTTATTCATGAAAAGTGACTTTAAGGTTCCTCTGTCACTTTTTGGTGTTCACTTTTGTCATAGACTCACAAAACCAATGCTAGGTTTGAATCCAGTTATGATCATTTTTTCACTTTTTTTAGAAACATCATGCATTTTATGAACATGCATTATTATTCTAGTTAATGAATGGATGTATATGCATTTGCATTGTTCAGGAGCATTGTTTTCTGCCATCCAAACAGACCTAACCCAATGAATAAAATCAAATTATTGGAAGTTCATTTATGAGTTAACTGATATTTTGCTAATACTTATGTACAAAATGAAGCCTTCAATAGTTCTCGATGTCTTCTATTAATGTAATTCGAAGTATAACCAAAATGTATTCTATGAATAGAAGAGGTAAATATAATATCTAAAAAAAATATATTAACTTGTCACTATTATTATTCTATATGAATAGAGTAAAATATTAAAGAATCAATTTTCGATTTTATGCTATTTCGAGATTATCGGAAATCCCTCAATATCTTCCAATTGATATATGCATTCTTCACATAACAAGGATCATATTTATCAACTTTTTGAATTACCTTCCAGACCAAATTTCCTGCTTCCAAAACATCACTTTTCATTCAATTTTGCTCACTTTTCTGGAAATTCTTGGCTGGAAATTTACAGGGAAAATATGACAATCACAATGAAGATGGTGAAATTGCGCGAAAACACAGTGCTCTTAAATCTATAACGAGCTGCTGATTTAAAAACATGAAAACTCATGAATTTTTGTCCAGTAAATAATTTATTTGACAAAAAACGATAAAAAGAATGTTATTTTGTCTGGAAGATTGCAAAAATGGAAATCAGGAAAATTCCAAAATATCTTCCAGATTTACATCCCTAAATATTTTACTAAAAATGAAATTATGTAAAAAATAAATAATAAATACATAATACATAATAGATGCTGAATATAATTTTATCATTACCATAGGCAATTTTGATTTTTCGATTTCAAAAAAATCATGAACAATGAATGATATTCCCATTAAAACAAACTAATTGGACTACTGATCATAATGTTTTGCGTGTCAATGAGTCACTTTGTAAAGTGTCAGATTTTTAAAAAGGTGACATTTGATGTAAAGTGAAAAAATGTCAAAAATTAATAAAGGGGGAATATCTATTTTAATTTGATGTGACATTAAAAAGGAGATTTCGTGCTTTTTTGCTGCTTTGTGCAACTACACCACACCATGTAGCTGCACGCAGCAGCAAAAATGGACGGAAAGCACGTATGAAAAAAAGTATTGTATTGAAATAATTATCGACACAAGCCGATGTTTTTACTTTTTTAGCTGGTGAAACCTTAGAATCACACAGATTTAAGACAATCACCAGCTAAAAGAGGCAAAAAAGGCTTCATCCTCGATTATAATACTAAGAAAAAAAAAGCGTGCCATTCGTCCATTTTTGTTGATGTGAACAACCTCATTGTAAATAGTGGTTGCACATAACAGCAAAAATGAATGAAAGCACGCTTTTTATTTCGAATTATATATCGAGAACAAAATCATATTTTTTTTGATTCTTTAGCTAGTGAAAGTCTGAGACACACGGAGTTCTAAGGTTTTACAAACTAAAGGAGCAAAAAACATCGACTGCACCGAGATAACATCGGTTTTTTCAAGCTTTGCTTTTTGTCCATCTTTGATACTGTGTGCAGCTATCACGTGTGTGGTAGATGCACACAGCATCAAAGATGGACAAAAAGCAAAATATTTTTGTGAATCGAAGTTATCTCGGCAATAAAACCGAGATCCCTCGCTTCTTTAGCAGATATTGCCTAAACTTCATGTTCTACTAAGGATTCACTTGCTAAAGAAGCGAGAAATCTCTGTTTGCATCGAAATAATTTTGATGCATAGCTTTCTTCTTAAAAATGCTTTTCGTCCAGCTTTGCTGCTGCGCGCAGCCACGGCGTATGGTATAGTTGCACATAGCAACAAAAATAGACGAATAGCATGCGTTTTAATTCAAATTTAAATACTCACCCCTCTAATTTCTAATATGACGCATACACTTTTATTTGGTAAATATTATTTTACTTGACAAAATGAATTTATATTAATCGTTTTTTTGACTATTTTTCAAAACCAAAAATCTGACAATCTAACACTTTACTGAGTGACTCATTGACACCCAAAACAATAGAAACAACATACAACGCTTAAATATTTCAACATTTTCAAAAAAGTGAAAAATTCATTTTCATAAAATGAATTGATAAGCTAGTTATAGATTTGATTATAAAGGTAGAAGTATTTACTCAAAGAAAAAGAACAAAATTTTATAAAAACATTATGAATAAAATCTAGAATAGAGATATTGATAGTTTTATACCTGTAATTGAACCGAACTACCGATGTTAATTACATGGATTTCTATAAATATGCATAAATCATCGTTAAATGTGGAGATAATAATCGGATCTCAAAAACCCTCTGTAGCTGCCCTTAGCAAATTTGTGATTGATCAGCGAAATGTTATTAGCAGCAGTGTGTAGAAGATGGAGCCAAAAAATTGGCAAAATTTTGTGGTACAAATTTCGAATTTTAACATGTAGGTTTCAAGACGGATTCCGACGCCAGATACTCTTGTAGAAAGCCACTGGTAACGCCAAGGCCAGAAACTAACAAAGTCTAAAAAGGGCAATATCTTTGCAATAACTTTAGTCCAGAGCACCTAAATAGGTTACATGATAAATTCGCTGAGTTATATTTTTAATTGTGCCATATAGAAAAGTCGAGTTTTGAATCCTCACCGAGATAACAAAACTAAACTTCGACCGAGGCCAAAAAAGTGAGATTTTCAATAACGTACATTCTGCCACAGGACCTTTAACTCCATTATTCAAATGACAAATTCCAGTGGTTATTCCTAATTGAGTTTATCTGGAAAAAGGGTACTTAATTCCGTTAAACTACTTTATTCAGATAAAGTCCACTATATTGTCTTTCAAAAAATTGAAGATAAAATCATAATTGAAGTCAAAATTTAGTCAAACATACAGAGAAAATACTATAAGTTACAAGCTATTGGAAAAACCCATTGAGAGAAATCGGTTTTGTCAAGAATTCTTTTTCTAAAATTTGATATTCTTTTCTGAGATTCTCATTCTCTTTTGGAGTGTAATCGCCAGATAGTGCATCAGATATGATTTCCAGAGCTTCAATAATTTCGGGTGAATTAGAATAATTCGAGAAAAACGAAGAATGACTTTGACTCATCAAAGTTGGCTGCGCGGTTTGCGGTATTGGCCTTGCATTATTTTTCTGGTAAGAAACAATTGCTCTCGCTAATTCTTTGCTTTCATATTGTTGTAATTTTATTTCTGTCTCTTTTTTCTTCTTCTGGAGGTCAACAAGTTGGCGTTTCATTATTTGAAAGTTGCCTTTGTTCTTAATATTTTTAATATCAGTTTGCAAATTCGTGATTTTTTGATTGATATCCTTCAAATCTTTCGCTAAAACTTCATTATTGAATTCGTTTTCGTCGAAAATTTTGTCGGTGAAAGTTTCCGCCGTTAATTCCGTGAATAACTTTGCCATCAGTGACACTTTTTATCATAATGTTAGCATTTTTTTAAGAAATGATTTTGGAGAAAATGCACTTAACAACCATATTACAATGGAAGAGTATTGACTTAATTCAATAATATTTTCATCAAATATTCAAACATGAAAAATTTTTCTTATATGGATTGTTTTAATCTGATACAAACCCCGTAATATATAGCAGTAGCTCTAAAAATAAATTTCGCTGTGAACATACAATAGAATCATTCCATTCTGTTTAATTCAGATATTTATTTGCTAAAGTTCATGAAGAATATGCATTCGCTGCTTTATATTCACTTGCAATATGTGCTTCAATAAATTTTCAATTCTATTACTGTTTTTAAACGAATTTTCATCTAAAATCTGGAAATGATTAATATAATCAAAACAATTAATTTACTAACATAAAAATAAACATACAAATTATTTCGGCGCAGTCTGTCCTGCGAGTTCTTTCCAGACTTCGAGATTTGATTTTACAGAATTGTGATTGACTTCCAATTGAGTGAAAAGTCTTGCAACAACTTGATAAAGTGGAAGGCAAACGAAGTTATAGAAACCAATCTGCGATTTAGGCTTATCAGAGTTCAGTCTGTCATTTAGAGGCGACGTGAGACCAATTCCGAGAGATTTCTCGTTATCTCCTTGTCTGAAGAACTCCTCGCAAAGGATATCACACCATTTGTCGGCAAGTTGGAATGGCCTTGATACATTAGATATATCTCCGACCTTTAAAAGAAGTTTCATTGCTAAAATTCTGTGTTCTAGTTTGTTAATGTCGAATTCAGCCTTGTCAACAATTTCTGACGTTTCTTTAACAAGTTTGAAGTGATTAGCCATATCAGTAGCTAATATGAGCTGAATGATCTTTGTCCAAAGAGCTCTCTGGTTCTCTAAGTCGATGTTATGGAATAGGTTGAACTCTTCTTTTGTAAGTAGAGAAATTGCAACCGTGCAGTGATGCGTTTCCATGACAGACTGATCTTTGAACAAAATGCCAAGCGGAGTCTCAGCTTTAACATTATAGATGTTATTTAAGCCCTCATGTCCTGCATCATGACAAACAGCTGCAACAAACAATGATAACATTTCTAATGGTGTAAAAACTTTTTCAAGTTCCGCAGTGGATATTTCATAAGCTAAATATTGGCAAACATCGACGCAATGCATCCAGTTGTGATAAGGTACATTATTATATTTCTCTCTAATGGCATAAATGAACCTGAAGAATACTTCATTTGGTATCTTGAACTCTTCAAGCAAATTGAATTTGTTGAAAAGATAAAAAAGAATCTTAATGTGCCCAACACCTTTGTAATCAGGAGAGAAGAAATTTAAACTTGAAACCATCTTCTTTTGCTCTTCTGTTAATATGAGTTTAGCTGGGCATGTGAATTTAGTTCGCTCTGCGTCCGACATATATTTAGGAAGTTCTGCTGCGCTAGAGCCAATCTCAGCAATTGATTTAAGTCGCTGGTTTTCTAAGGAAACTGCAGCGAAGGCCGCAAAGCTTCGCAAAAGTTTTTCATCATCCTCATCGAAATCTCCGTGTTTCTTGTTGACCATTTCGACAGCACCTAATACAGTACCAGATTGCGATATAATCGGAGCAACAAGAAGGCGCTCTGATTTGAATCCGTTCTCGATATCAATTGTTCTATTGAACCTGGGGTCTTCATAGCAGTTGTTACATCTAATGACTTCTCTAGCTTTGATAGATGCTGCTGCAAGACCAGTTGTTAGAGGAAGCGTTGCTGGCATCTTTCCACCATCGACTAAGAATGAAGTAAGACAGTTTGCTGGTTCATCAAGAATTAGAACTGAAACACATTCAGCATCAATTGTATTTCTTGCATTTTTGATGATATCTCCAAGAATGCACTGAATGGATTCTGATCCAGACAATGAGAAAGAAACATCAAAGAAAGAATGCAATTGTTGTGACATTTCAACTGAATTCTGGTACAAACGTGCATTTTCAAGTGAAATACCGCAGAAAACGTTGAAGATCTTTATCATGTGAGCGTCCCATTCAGTGAACATACATCCAATTTTATTGACCATTTCTGTAACACCAATAACTTCACCTCTATTGTTAATGATAGGAACACTCAAAATATTCTTAGTTCTGTAACCTGTCTCGAGATCAGTGGATGAATCGAAGTCCGGATCGGCATAAGCATCATCAATAAATGCCGTCGTTTTTTCTCTGACAGTACGACCTGCAATGCTTTTATCGATTGGTGTAACAATTGCGTTAGCAAGGCCGTGCTGGAATGATGTAATAAGATGATCACGTTTCTCATTGACAAGGAATAATGAACATCTATCACTTTTAGTTAAGCTTCTTCCTTTCTCCATGATTGCTTCAGTAAGTTTTCCTATATCGAGCTGCCTTGACAGAACTTCTGCAACTTCGAGAAGTGCTGAGAGTCCTTGACTCCTATCATTCGATTGAATCAATTCTTCGCTCATTGATGTAAATCGATCAGCATTGGTAATAGAAAATGAAGAGAACACAGTTAATTTCTGGAACACAATTACATCACTAGTCTTGAAGACCATAGCAGTTCTGGGACCTCTTAAAACATAAACAAGTACATTCGTTCCTCTGACTGGATTGACTAATATTGGCTCATCAATTGGGCCATCGACTTTCTCGTTATATGAAGGATGCAATTTGGTTGTTCCACAATTGAGTGGCATAAAAGATGTACAAACAGAACCAACAATTCCAGCTTCATTTGGTGTTAAAACAATGTTTGTTCCATACATCGAAATTCTGTTCTTCTGAGGTTCGTACTTCCATATTTCAGCAGCTCTACACTCGAAGTAGTCCTTAAACACATTGATTGTTTCCTTTAGAAGCTGATTGAACGGTCTAAGCTGAACTAAATCGAGAAGTATTTTTTCGTGAAGAGGAGGAGTGATGATGAACTTCGAAAATGTTTTGAATTTGATTGCAAACTGATTCACGAACAGTTCTTCGTCTGATGTGAACTCTGGTGACACCATTGAACGCGTTACTTGGACAACGGCAACTAATTCGCCGCGATAATCCCAAAGTGGGAAAGCCATCATTGGGCAATCATCAGGTGCAAACTTGATGTCTACTCGTTTGCTAAATGCCGGATGATTGTGTGGGGAATTAGTTCTTATGATAGATTTCGTGAAAAATGCTGAACTCGCAATACTTTCTGTTCTAGGTACGACAACTTGGTACGTAGGTGAATAAAGAAGCTGTAATTCAGCCACATTTTCCCAATAAACAGTAGTTTCGCCACCGAAATGTTGTGTAATGAATTTTTCTGTTGCTTCATGTACTGATGTGTTTGATGCTTCAAGGATATACAAGTCGAGTTGTTCTTTCGATATAGAGACGGCAAATGGTATCATTGATGAATGAATTGGTGTTTTTTCTTCCTTTAACACTGTAGACTCTTGCGGATTGACAATCTCAGGTGAGTTTTCTTCGATTATTTCCTTTTCTTTGTGAGAACTCGGTCTATTTGTTCCTGAAGAATTCGAATGTATCATTTCTGGCGGTTTTGAAGGTGCAACAACGAAGTGTTGGTATTTTTCGAAAGGAACATCAGACTTTTGACCTGTTTTGGTTAATCGAGGAAGTGTACCCGTGTTTTTTCCATTGTTTTTCATAATTCTGAACAATTTCTTCGTTTTTTAGTCGACACTTTTTATTATATTTTACACGGCATTTGACATAATAAATACTTGAATTTAATTCATTTACATGCCATATTTTGAGCTTTTTAACATTTACACGTCAAAAGAATTTATATTTTTATTTGTTTAAATGTTTAAACAAAACAATTTAATTTCCTTTATATGGCAAAATACCTATCTTGCAATGAAATTTTATAAATAGTCATAAATATACTGGCGATTCACTTTTTGTAATATAATACTGGTAAAAATATGAAATATATTGAAAAGATATTTTGAATTTGATGAAAAAATAGGTGTAAATAGTCTCAAGTTGTTCCATATGAAGTAAAAATGAAACCTTAATTTCATTCTTACTGATGGATGAACAAGAAGATGTTGAGAATCAATCAACAAAGAAAAGCGAGGGTTTCCTCAAGAAATGGGTTCCAAGCGTTTTTCCTGCGAAAGAGATACCCAAAGACTTCTGGAAGTTTGATTCTCACGATAAAAGAATGATTGCTATTCAGGTATTAATCGAATTTGTAATTTGGGGACTCACATCTTGTTCAGGTGACATAATGGCATTCATGTGTTACTGGGATGGACCAAATTACGTTTACGCAGCAAAAACGAATTATAATATTCCGAAAGATAATCCATGGACGCGAACTTTTAAGTATCCACCGTATTACTTTGCATGCCATCTTCCAGGTTATCCACTTTTAATCAAAGTTCTTTCAATTTTATGTTTTAACACATATTGGCTAGGTTATATTTTATCAATGCTATTCGGATCATCAATGATATCGTACGTATTTAGAAGACTACTTATTATATACGACTGTGTCGTTGATCCTACATATTCGGCATATTTATTACACATGATCCCACTTCGTTTCACTCTTTACAAAGCTGTTGGAGCGAGCGAACCGTTATTCCTTATATATTGTTACTTATCATTGATATTTTTCAAAACAGATCAAATGTTTTTCCTTTTACTATCGATGTGGGGTGCTTGCATCACAAGAATCGAAGGAATGGCAATAGTTGGCACCGTTGGTTTATCATATTTGATAAGGTTTGATATATTGCGTGCAATGTTTTGCTCATTGGGATTTTTAGGAACTTTCTTTGTTGCTGAGCTCCACCATATACGATTTAACTCATACACAGCATATTTAGACTTCAATAAGAATACAGCGGGTTTGCTACGTTTTCCTTTGTATTCATTTATTATTCCGTGCGGATACCATAACTTTGTGATTCAAAGTCACATGTTATTTTCTATCATAACGCCTCTTCTTGCTGGAGCATTAGTTTTATACACTGTTGCTGTACCTCTCGCTATATTCTGTACAGTTTATATCGTGTACATCACCGTTCTTTTCCACTTAGACTTGTCCAGGTATAGTTTACCAGGATATATTTTGGCTGTTATTATCGGATTTGATCCGATTTTGAGCTCTCCTATCTTCAAGCAAAGGATGATTTACGTTGTTCCTTTCCTTGTTATGATTATGATAATTTATTGGTATTGCCAGATTAACTCCAACAAAGCAATTCAGTTATTTTTGCTTGAAGTTTTGAATCCGAAGAAATATCACTTCAATGAGGAAGATTATCACTTTGTTCAGCACTAATTTGTTTATTAAATAGATGTTATATTAATATAATGATGGTTTTGAAGTATTATCGCAAGAATTTGCAATTGAATTTATGAAAATTAGATAATTTAGGTATTATTTAAAAAAGTACTTGTTTACAAAAAGTTGGTTTGTTCCGCATACAGTTAAAGGAACTTAACACCATGCTCATCGAAATTTTCACCTTTGATTAGCGTCGCCTTCTTTTCCTTAACAAGGCATTCTATTGCTTGCAGCATCACATCCTGATCCATGTTGTGGAAAGCTTCGCTCTGAGTATCATCGCCTTCACGGAGTTCGTATAATGTGAAAATGACGCCCTGAGAATTGTTTTTCACGGCCCACTGGTAGAAGATATTCGCCCACTGCGCCGGCTTTCTGAATATAATCTTGCATTTGAGGTGTTTATCGTCAGCCCACTGTGCATTTTGTCTGAGAACGAGCTGATCCAGGAAGAACTCGACATCTTTCTGGGAGAGAGCTCTGCCGATTGATTTGTTGTTAAATAAGTCTGTTTTCATAGCGTCCGCGATTTTTAATTCTTCTTTCTTGTTCGCTTTGCACCAGGAAAGTATTAAGTCGCACCACGTCTGCGTCTGCATTCTCTTCGCCTCCATGCACGGCTGTATGGTCCAGAATGGAGGGAAAGAATAAATCGGAGGGAGTTTGAACGACATTATTTTTTATAAATTCACCGAGTGTCACGTTTATTTTGACAATAAATTATTTACATGTCGAACACATTTTACATATCAAAAATTATAATAATTGTAATTGATTTCAAACATAATGACCAGCGATATATAGCTATATCTAATATCAAAACTATCTCGATTATTGATTCATTGATCCATTTCAGAAATGTTTAACAAATATAGATTTGATTTATAAAGACGAAATATTATTAGATATTTCATCCAAAAATGTTTACTGGATTATATATATATATATATATAAATGGAAATAAAGTAGTTAAGCTTATTCCTCGCATGAATTTCAAATTGTTGCATGATTGATAGTTGCAAACTTTATCAAATGTGACCATCGAAAGAATAGTGATTACTGCTTTCCCACTCCCAGACCAAACACCAGGAATGTGCTTCACTTTCTGGAAAAAATAGCTGCTGTTGAGATCAAACGCATAATAGCTTTCACCCAAAAAGTTGTAGAACTCATCGTGTGCTTGAATCAATCTTTGTGGGATGATTGCACCATTTGCATAATCCTCCAGAGAAAAAGAATATAAATTGAAAGTTATCCCGTGGAAAATCTGACAAAATCACCCCGAGCTTAACAATTGATTTGCTGAATCTCAACCCTCATTAAAAGCTGACTTTATATGTATGCATTAGATTATATATCTCACAGGCATTATAAATAGCATAGATAATAATTGTTTAGCCCTAATGATGAAATTCAAATCAAGCAGTTAATTTTGGTGCCATAAAATGAATTATTAGTAAAATTTGGAGCATAACATCACTAAGAGATAATTTCAAATTTAAATCACAATAGTTATATGAATACATCTAAAATTAAGTCCTAATTTTATTTTCAGTATAGTTTTTCATATGACACGGAAATGAACTTGAAAAGATATCAAAATATTTGGCCGCTATGATTTTGGCAAAAAAATCGCATCACATAATTGCCTTGATTCAAAATGGTAAACTCCTTATAAATTCTCATCAAAATATGAATACAATATGTAATATGTGATATATTAACAATGAAATCGAAAAGATTACTAATAAATGTATGCTAATGAGTGGGATGGATCAAGCAATCATGTGGAAATCATGGCACTCCATTTTCAAAATTTCATCATGTTTTAATAATCACAATTCCAATCTCATCAGATGTAACTCCGTTTACCCACAATGTATGTAATAAGACTAGTTCTTTGTATATTATTGCATCAAGTTTGTGATGCATAGAACTTCCTGTTCATCTGACAAGGCTGTTTTTGTAGATTTTGGTAGATTTTTAAGGCAAAAATTGAAATAGATATTTTGATGTTCAATTTCATTTATTTAAAGCTCCGTACAACTATATGGTATACTGACAATAAAGAGCTATGTGTGTATACTAAAAGCAGGTTTCTATCTTAATCCTGCCTCGAGATATGCACACTTCCGGACACCCTATAGCAAGATTTAATGTTAATATTTAATTGACCATTTGAAAAGATGAATTTGAATATATTTTGTACATCAAAATTCATACTCCAAAATGAAATTAAAGTTGATGATAATTTTATTACATCACAACAACGACAGCGAAAAGAAGGTATCAAATAGAATATTGAGTAGATGTGCACGTGTTAAAGTCACAAGATGTAAGTGAAATTGGTTTGAGACTTGTGCATAGAAGTTGTGCTCAGAATGATGAAGTTTTGTTCTGGAAAAGAATGCTTCCACAGTGAAGACTGCGACAGCCCAAGAATGCGTTTTCGCCAATGTCGACGACAGAAAGAGGGATGTTGATGTGTTTGAGGTTGGTGCATCCTTCGAATGCGTTGCGACCGATGCTTCGAACGGTGTTGTCTGGAATGAGGATAGTCTCGAGGTTGATGCAACCAATGAATGCACTCTCGGCTGGTAGATGCAGGAGGATAGACAATCATGCGAGTCATGTCGGAGTTGTAAAGAGCACCGTAGTCTGTCATGAAGAATGTGTTGTGGAATGGGGAGATCTTTGAGAACATGAAGCAATCATCGAAAACGCCGTAGTTGATTCGACTAAGACTAGAATGAGATGATATGTTGATAGAAACGAGTGATGAGCAGCCTTTGAAGCATTGAAGACCAAACTCAACGACGCTGTCTGTTTCTCAGGTAAATAATAGGAATTAGAAGATATCTCCTATGTATACCCCGATCCAAAAAAATCTAGTTGTTAGTTAACAAAGAAAATCATGAAAATACCGATCAGGTAGGGCTGTGCGAAATAAGGTTAAAATAATTCATCAGAACTCGAATTTTGCGAATTTTTTTGAGTTGAAAAAAAAAAAAAAATTATGAAATTATCAAAATTTGATACCGAAGACATCTAGCATATACATAGAAGTAGCATGCCATATAAAAATTTTTTTATTCAAATTCACACCATGTTTCTCTAAGCTTCCTGCAAAACTAAAATTTCATCTCATAAGGTTATATTTTTGAATAGTTTACATCAGATGCAAGTAGGGCCTTAATTTTATTTTTCTTGCTATTATCTTTCTTCTTCTTTTTTAAAATTTTTCTTCAAATATACAAATAATAAACCATTTTCCCGTATTGATTGATTGATGCAAAGTTTAGGTAATCAACCTTAAGTATATTCGACTCTGTTAACTTTGAATATTCAAATATTTTAGGAGGAAATATTAAAAATGTTTGAAATGGAAAAATTTACTTAATGATACAAATTTCCATCAAGAATATTGGTTGACCACATTTAATGTATGACATAGTAAAAATAACTAAAATTTTATTCAAAAAGTTAATAATTTGAAGCAATAATTGGTAGTGCTCGCGCCAAAGATTGTAACGTACTTAGAATAAAGAACGTAGTTTGTCTTCTTTGTATCTGTCTCATATTTTAACTCTGTCTCTGATGTTATGAAACATCAAATTATGTCGCATTTTTGAGGTTATTTTCATAAAATATGTTCTTTAAAAGACTTGAATTTTTTTTGTTTATTCAAAAATGGAAAATAGCATAGAAAAAAAAAAGATGATAAAAAAGATCAATTAGATACAGCACATAAAGGCTGTAGCGATGTAAGATGTGTTCTCTGTCAAGAGTGGTGTAGAGCTGCAGCGTGTATCCGCGAGAAGGGCCTGAGACATTGGTGAGACATATGGGACCTTTGATGGGTCTGGAGGCTGGTAGTTGTCCTGGCAGTCTTGCTTAAGCTTCTCTTCTAAGTCTGCAAGAACAGAATTGGAGAACAAACCTCTGCCTCTTGATGAGCGAAGTCCTCTCTCCTCGAGCTTCCTCTTAAGCTCCTCCATAGAGCATGGATGGTAAGCGAGAGCTGTGGAGTTTGCCATGTCGAAAAGATCTGGGTTGTCTGCGATTGGCTTCAACATGTGGTTGTACAATGCGACATCATCGAAGAAGCAGTACCATGTGGCAACAGCCGGGTGGCAGTCGTAGTACTTGAGTCTGGAGTAGATACCATCCAAGTCTTGCTTGTACAATGTTGTGATCTCGTGGACGTTCTTGTTCTGCTCGAATCCCTTAAGATAGGCAATGAGCTCATCCTCTTGGACGTGGTCGTTCATGTAGACGAGTTGCCAGAAGTTGTAAGAAAGGATTTCCTCGTCTTCTCTTCTGCTCTCTTCAAGGTCATCGTGCATGAGCTTGATGCGCTCGACAAGTGAATCCCACTTGGACTCGATGATTCTCTTGTTGTCTGGGTCGTTCAAGAGGCGTTGAAGCTCGGCGTTGAGTGTGTATGAGTCAGTGATGCCGATGAGGTGCTTCTTTGCCTTGAACTCGATGTCCTCGAGGCAGTGGCCATTGGAGAGCTGGCAGGTACCATCTGTGTAGCGGATACTGACCTTGAAACCATTGGCGAATGGATCGTTGGCGATGGCCTTAACCTTAAGGATACCGCGGTTGAATGTGACAGGAACTTCCTCCTTTGGTCCTCCCTCATTGCGTGGAACGATTGTCTGGAGGTGGAAGTTGACATTCTCGCCATTGAGGCAGCGAAGGAACATTCTGACCTTTCTGCCCTGTGTGACGTTCTGCTCGAAGAAGTTCTGGCGGTAGAACTCAATGACTTCATCATCAAGCAACTCGAGCATTGTGTTATCATCATAAATCATGTTGATCTTGAATGGGAAAGGTGTGATAAACATTCTGCCCCAGTTTGTCTTTCCTTCACGTCTGTTTGTGCGGAAGTAGCAGTCTGGGCCTTCGATTTCGAGGCACATTCTTCTTGCCTGTGCGACGTCCGTGTTTGGTGGAATAAGAGACTGCTTGTATGTGATCTTACCGTATGTCCTGAAGATGTTCTCCATGACGCTGAGACGCTCGGCGCATGGCTCGAGTGTACCGCAGCTAGAGAAGAGGCCGCGCCAGAAGCGGTGCCAAATACGGCGTTGACGTTCGATTGGTGGGTTGTAGGCCATCCCTGGAGAGAATTTCAGCTTACCGAAGCGCTTGCGGAAGAAGACCTTAACGAAGTTGAGGTTGGCAACGAAAATGAGGATCATAACAGTGAGGTTGAGAATGTTGATGGTTGAGAGAACCATCGAATCATATGGTGGGTTGATAACCTTCTCAATAACACAGATTTGAAGTGAGATTGTGAGAACGGCTGTGATTCTCGCAGAAAGATCAATCCAGTCATCCTGTGGAAGAATGAATGGAGATGAAATAATTGAGCAGAGGGCGTAGATGAAAACAATGACAAGGGAAACGCAAGCTGGAGCGAGTGCCTGAACGAACAATGGGATAAGTGGGATAATAAGAAGCATCTTGATAACCATTGTGATAACTTTATAAGCGGACCAACCATACTCATAGCCGGAATAAAGGAAGCTGTAAGGACACTTATCAGCTGCAACGAGTTCTTTGTACTGTTCAAGATATTTTTCTTTATCGTATGCCAAGTTGAAGACTTCTCCAGATGCATCGTACTTCTGGGGCTTTGGCTGGTACTTGTTGATTGTCAGATAGACCTGGAATGGCAAATACAAACCGATGAAAACAAAATGAACCATAGCGACGGCGAAATGAATCCAGTGCTTGCCGCTGTAGCATGTAAGCTCGTATGGGAACATGAGACCTTCGAAGCAGAAAATAACTTTGAAACCAGAAGTGATCGATGGTAAATAAAGCAACGTCAATGCTGTAACAAGTCCATAGACCCACAAGTTCCAAATAGAACCTCTCTTTTCCCAGCCGAAAGCGTTTGGACCTTTAACTTCCGCCTCTGGGTCTGTACGCTTTTGAATTAACCAGCAAATGAATAGAAGCATTGATACAATGGCCCAGGCGTAAAATATCTGAAGCTCTGTGATGCCTAAAACGAATTGCCAAACGAGAGAAACAAAATCCATGAATTTATGAAACATTCTTTCGAAAGCATCCGGGAATTTGAATTTGGTGAACCAAAGGCCGATTTGCTGGAAGAAGTTCATGAAAATATCGAGTTTGATAAAGTCGAAAACGAATTTAGCGCAAGATTCGAACGCTTGGAACGCGGAATCGTACTGTGCACCGACGGCTGAGATGACACCGGAACTTCCGGCGCCACCGATTGCTCCGGCGAGGTTGGAGTTTCCTAGAACTCCTCCGATATCTCCACCAGGAATCATTTAAAAAATAACCGCAATTTTGAAATAAAAATGTTTTTATCTCATTTTGGGATGGAAATGGATTGCATAGTGGCAAGGAATCACTTTTCTCTTTAATTTTTTCAATTCTGTTTTTTGAATGATTCCTATCCATTTTAACAAAGGGTGTTCTATTAAGCTTAATAGACGCTATAACAAGCTTGAAATGATCTATAACAAGCTTAATAGACGCTTTAGCAAGCTTGAAATGAACTATAACAAGCTTGATAGATTCTCTAATAAGATTTGCAGATGCTATAACAAGTTTAATTGAACTTATAAATAATTAGCAAATGTACACTTTATAAATAAAACAATTTTACATGTCAAAATGAAATACATTTGCCATGTAAACAGGTTGCTTTTCGTGACTCTTTATACCCAACAATATATAACTTCTGATAAATATGCAGCGTACGAAAATGCTGTCCAAAATAGTGTCAGGAAAAGTAACACCTTCTGGCATATAAACACACGAAAATGCAATGTAAATAATTTATGTGTCAATTATTTGCTCGCAAATTGATTTCAGCTAATGCCTACGAACAGGTAATCCCACATAGTTGAGTAGTACATGTCTTTCGCATTTCTTTGAAAAAAGAGTTGAAATGTAAATTATTTGGAAATACTGATTCTACATCCACTACCAGTAAATAGGGAGTCAGTGCAGCATCAGTATATCCTAATATTTTGAAAAAGTCCAGATTCCCAATTTATCCACAATTTTGTTTGGCATTTAAGCTCAAATCATAGCACAGTTCCATTATGTGAGGCAAACCTATCATGGATCAGCCTCATATGATGGAGCTGTACTATGATTTGAGCTAAAAAGCAAAATAAAAGTCGATTGTTACAAAGCTCGCCTATTTGTCAATATTATGCACGAACCATGTATGAAATATAATATTTCTGTGCACTATATGCATTCTTCGTGCAAAATATTGACAAATAGGTGATTTGTTAAATATATACTATATTTGTTCATAAAACATGGATATCTGACTAATTTATTCGATTATGTTAAATCATTAATTCCCGTGTTTTATGAAAACATTGACGCAATATTAACGAATGAAGAAGGATTTAACAAATTGAAATCATTAAATTTAATCGATGACGAAGAATTAGGCAAATTCAAAGTCGATAAAATCTTTAAAGAAATCGCCATTAAATCAAATAGACTTTATGTTGCTAAAACCATCAACGATGAAATCATTTATCACACATACAAGAAAGAAGTTAAGTATGATTCGTTCGTTAACGAAGTCATAAATTCACTTTAATTTTAATTATTTTTTTTTTATTTTTATAATAAATGGAAAGAGCTACAAGAAAACCGAGATTGACAAAAGCACAAGTAAGAGATTTTGTATTTTGGCTTTTCGATAAACCCGAATATTTACGAAAGAACGCTACGTCTGGATTAATTAAGCAACAATATTTAAAGGAAATGAATATGGACGTATCACAACCGTTCGTTTCACAAAATAGAAATTTATGGATTAAAATTGGTGATGAAATTTATCGAAAGGATTGCCAATGGTTGTATCGACATTTAATAAAGGAAGAACAAAAATAAATTATATTTTTAAAAAGCTTCAGGGTCAATTTCATTCTCGTCCTTTGGATCTTCTTCGTCAAATTCAACATCATTATTATTTTTCCTTTTTTCATTCAACTTATCCTTTAACGTTTGTAATAACTTTTCATCTTTTACCTTCATTAACTTTTTTGGATGGTATATAATTCCTGAATCCATTGTCTTTGTCTCCGCCCTTACCATAATTTTTGCAAAAGTTTTCGATTTATTAATTTTGAAAAATCCATCTGTTAGATTCGAAATATATTTAAGATTAGGAAATGATTCGTAAATTAATGAATTACTGATTAAATTTCCATCAATCGAAAATCCTAATGGTTTAATATTCCATTTACCTTTAAACAGTTTGTTTTCGAAGAATTCTTCGAAGTAAATGTTCATCTGCTTCTTCACATTAAGTTTTTTCATTAATTTATTAACAGAAACGAACTCGAAATCGCTCATTATTTCTATAAAGATAAAAAATAAAATTAATTTAAAAATATGTTTCAAAAAATAAAGTTAGTTTTTTAAATAATTTATTTTTTAATTATTAAGAAATGACAGCAACAAACAACTCAGAACAATTTGTTAATAAACTCGTTAATGAATTAATTGAAACGGAATCGAAAACTCTAAACGAAAGAATCGCAAATAATAAAGTTGATTTAAAGTTAGTAATAAGATGTTCGCATCCCTCGTAGCTTCACCACGAGTTCTGCTAACATATTTTTATGTAATTACTATAAACACAAATTACAAAAACAATAATTTATTAATACTAATATTTACGATAGAGTTAATTTTACAAGTTAGGGTCCCCCATATAGAAAGTAAAATTTTGAAATTGCTTACAAAATTAACGTTAAAATTGATTTTGAAACTAATGACTTTATAAAATTTATTCAGTTTTTGAAAAAAAAATTTATGACTAACTAACTAAGAAAAGAAAACGAAAGGAATTTATGAAGTAAGAAATTTGAAAAATAATTTTAAAATAAACTTATTTAATAAATCCTATACCACGCGTAAACAGTCATGAATGGAGGCATGTAATCAGTACCTGAACCAGTGTCAGCAGTGTTTCCGTAAACTGAATGAATGAGACTTCCTGCATGATCAATGATTAAACCCGTGTTGTATTCTCTGGTATCTGATGAAATATCATAACGTGAAATTGTTTCTTTAGTTAGTAATGAGATGTTCGCAGAATCCACGACTACGCCGTGGCTTCTCCGAACATCTTTTTATATAATTACTGAAATCACAAATTATAAAAACAATAATTTATTAATACTAATATTTACGACAGAATTAATTTTACAAGTTAGTTCCCCCATATAGAAAATAAATTTTTGAATTACTTACAAAATTAACGTTAAAATTTATTTTAAAAATTATGACTTTATAAAATTTATTCAGTTTTTAAAATAATTTATGACTAACTAACTAAGAAAAGAAAGCGAAAGGAATTTATGAAGTCAGTTTTTTGAAAATTAATTTTAGTGAAAATGAGAGAAATTTATTCAGAAATTAGAAAAATAATTTATGACAAACTAACTAACTAAGAAAAGAAAGCGAAGGGCTTCGCCCAAGCCCGAAGGGCAAAGAAATGAGGGTAAGGAAATTTTGAAAAATAATTTTAGTGGTTATGAGAGAAATTCATTCAGTTTTAATAAACCCTATACCACGTGTAAACAGTAATGTATGGAGGCATGTAATCAGTACCTGAACCAGTGTCAGCAGTGTTTCCGTAAACTGAATGAATGAGACTTCCTGCATGATCAATGATTAAACCCGTGTTGTATTCTCTGTTATCTGAAGTAATATCATAACGTGAAATTGTTTCTTTTCCTCCGTTACCACATCCGTAATAACCTCTATTACTTATTAAATGAGTATGAGTTCCTGCCAATGATGTTGTACCCGAAAAGTAATGATTGTGTGAAG
>JALKBU010000098.1:0-86159 GCA_023091735.1 Trichomonas tenax
TTTTAATTTTATTCCACCATCTTATTTAGTCTCTGATTATTTTAAACATAACTTCTTTATTTCACATTATTAGAATCCCTAATTTATTTTTATTTTCACTTTTCGATTTTAAATTTTTTTTAAACAGCAAGTTATTTAAATTTTGAATGATAATTACATTTATACTAGCAATAAGTAATCTCTTTCCAAATTTATAACCTTTCTAATATTTCAATTCGCCCATATTTTTAAAAATTCACTAATTTTTTCCCCTTTTTCATTTTTGTTAAATGCAAACTGGCTCTCGAGTTCTAACAAATCTGACATTTTACAAAACACGTGAGTTGGATTTGTCCAGCACTCGAGTCGAAACAATGGCATATATAACCTTTAGCATTAACTAAACAACAACACCAAAATTCAACATTCACCATTTTTCTTCAATAGTGACACTAAAAATCTTGTTTACAGAAAGGTGACTCAAAAAAGGAAAAAAAAAACGCACCAGCGATGTTTCGAACAACCAAACTTTAATCAAAATTCCTGACACTCCCCGCTTTAGACCTGTAGCCAAAGTATTGTGAAACTGGGTAAATTATTTGGATGTGATATTTCCGGCTTCAAAACACCACCAAATAAGTATGCGGCACTTACGCATTTTCCAATGGCATATTTTTTTGGACATACGCAAAACCGTTACGCACTTGCTATTTGTAAAATAAAAATAATTTTTTATTATAGGCAGACAAAGTTAAAATGGAAGTTTCATTAAACGGTAAATATACTTCATAATAGCTCTTGTCATGGAATCAGTCATAAAATATATTACTTTCCTATCAATAATCCATAGTGCGTGTTCAATTTTAAAACTCACTGAATTTTTTGTATTGTGCGTATAATTGATAGTACACACAGGCCAAATAAGTTCTGAAAATCGACCAGACCTTTTCAATTTTTATATAGCCTACAAAGTGTGCGTACTCACAATTATACGCACTTAAGAATTTTTTGCGTGTTCAAATATTTTTTGCTGCAAAATAGCTATATTGATTGTGCAGCATCTAAAATATGTCAAAGCATTCAAATAAAATGTGGTAATCAATTATGTTTTGGTGGATGATTTTACAGTAGTGGGTTTGGCTTCGCCCCTCCCAATAAAACCGAGCGTTCCGCAAAGCGGCACGCGAGGAACATTTGCGTATTAAGTAAAAAATAATGTATTTTGCGTATAACCTCCACATGCTTGCACCAAATGTTGAAACAATTAGAGGGTTATTTTTACAAAATAATTTTGGTATTGAAACGATTGATATTGATCCTCAAAATACTAACTTTGTTGTAGATTCATGAAAAGCTGTTTACAGCCCTGAAAACTTCTATTTATTATTTTGCATCTGGTGTTACTGGATTACTGCAGTTCCAAACACAGTAGAACAATATTATGGGGAGCTTTCTGTTCTTCGAGATTATCTTCGATAACATTGCCTGACTCAATAGCATCAATTGATCATTATGCGTTTTTAACTACTACCATAAGTTCGTACACACTTTCGAATTAAATATTTTCAAGAATTTGAGAGAGCACTATGCAATTACAAAAGTGGCATTTTTATGATATAATTCAGACATATCAAGATTATTCAAATATTGCAGCGACACATCGCCAACAATCGCCGTCAAGTTGTCATGCGAAACGATATATGGGAACTCGGCTTCTGATTATTGCTTCCAACATGTTACGAATTCTATTGCAATTGTCATCTTCAATCCAGACTCTAATTTCACAACAATAGGTCCATATTTATTCTATCATTGCACTAAAATAACATCAATGAACTTCACAAACTGCCATAAATTGATAGAAATTTCAATTAATGCATTTCAGTTTTGTTTTTAATTATCAAATATAGTTCTTCCCAACAACCTACAGATGCTTAGTTTCTACTGTTTTTCTGCAACAGGAATCGAATCAATTAGGATTCCAGCAAGCACAAAAACTATTCTTTATAGCTTCCTAAGTTGTATAAAGTTAAATTCGGTCATATTTGAGCCAAATTGTTTGATCGAATCGCTTGACAATGGTGTTTTTTCAGGATGTAATATCTCCGTTTTTAATATTCCAAGGAATGTAAAGAGTATCAGTGGGTTGTGTTTATATAATAATTGTGCTATCAAATCGATTGAAATTGATCCTCTAAATAAGAACTTTGTGGTTGATTCTGGTTGCATTCTTTATAACGCTGAAAGAACTACTATTTATTATTTTGCATCAGGAGTCGCAGGTTCATTCACTATTCCCAACACTGTTACATCTATTTCTAAGGCAGCATTCTGTTGTTCAAGTCTGACATCTATCATTATTCCTGATACAATCAAATCATTAGAGATTATGCTTTTCAGGGAAGTTCCATAAATTCTCTATCAATCCCAGATTCTGTTACTGAAATCGAGATATTGACTTTTACTGAATGCAAAATGCTACAAAGCAGTTGCCTGCCTTCAAATATAACTGTTATCAATGCTGAACTTTTTAGAAGATCTGGTCTCACAAGCATTGTTTTACCAGATGGAGTCACAACAATGAAACTGTCACAATTCCCAAAACTTTAATTACAATCAAAGCATCTGCATTCAAAGACAAAAATAGTATAATCAATATCCGTTGCACAGGAAATTCACAGCTTCAATACATTGAAAATTATGCATTTCAATCCTGCACGAATCTTATATCTTTCTTTGATTAAGTCAAATGGAATGTATGCATTCCACTCAACAAAGTTACATCAAGACATAGTTTTTGGCGAATCACTAGTTTTGATTGATCAGCATGCTTTCGAATCAACATTGATAACATCTGTTGAATTTAGATCGAAATCAAGTCTAACAATAAATTCATTTGCATTTTATTCATGCATAAGATTGATAAAACTTAGTTTCAACACAACATCGATAATTAACATTGATATCTATGTATTTTATGGTCTTAAAAGTTTAAAGAATGTCAATATTCCATATTTCGTTTCGAGAATGGGTGAAAGATGTTTCCAGAATTGTGGACTTCAGTCATCACATTATAATGATAACATAGAGATAGACAAAGATGTATCGCCTGAATTTATTTGTGAATTTTAGAAAACATCCTTCACAGAATTTTAGAATGGTTTTAAAAGTTGAGAGAACACGATACAGTTCGAAAAGTGTCATTTTTATGTTGTAATTCAGACATATCAAGACAACGACAGATTACTCAAATATTGCAATGAAACATCGCCAACAATCGTCATGCGAGACGATATATGGAAACTCAGCTTCTGATTATTGCTTCTAACAAGTTGAAGATTCTATTGTGAATGCCATCTTCAATCCTGATTCTAATCTCACAACAATTGATCCATATGCATTCTATGCTCTAAGATCACATCAATGAACTTCACAAATTGTCAAAAATTGATTACAATTTCTTCATATTGTTCTTTGTTATCAAATGTTGTTTTTCCAAATAATTTAGAAAATCTTGATAGATACTGCTTTTCAGTAACTGCAATTCAGTCAATTAAGATTCCAGCAAGCGTCAAAAGTCTAGCTTATGGAAGCTTCTTTGAATGTCAAAAACTAAAGGCAGCCGAATTTGAACCTAATTGCTTGCTCACATCAATGGGAGATAATGTTTTTTTATAATTGCAATATCTCAACTTTGAATATTCCAAGAAATGTTGGGAGAATTAGTGGATTGATTTTGCAGAATAATTTTGCGGTTCAAACGATTGAAATTGATCCTTAAAATACTAACTTTGTTGTGGATTCTCATCACGCTGTTTATAACCCTGCAAGAACTTCCATTTATTATTTTGCATCAGGAGTTACAGGATCTTTCACTATTCCGAGCATTGTCACGACTATAGAATATGCAGCTTTTTGCTCTTCTCGTTTATCTTCTATCACCATTCCAGACTCGGTCAAATCAATTGAAGATTATGCTTTCCTTAGATGCACTATAAATTCTTTTTCAATACCAGACTCTGTGACACAAATTGGGAGAACAGTTTTTAAAGACGATTTGTAACTTAAAAGCACTCGATTACCATCAAATATAACTACCATAAGTTCTGAACTCTTTAGAAGAACTGGTCTTACAAGCATCGTTTTACCAGATATAGTAACAACAATTGCAGATTTTGCATTCGCTGACTGTCCAGATCTGACTGATATCTATCTTCCATTGAGCATAAAAAACATTGGAGGTGGCGTCATTTCAAACTCTCCCAAGGCCAAATATCAATCAAGAGATAAATCAGTTCACTCCGGCTGTAATTCCTGTTTCGACATTCGATAGATGCACTGCTTTGTACAATTTCACGTTCCCGTCAAACATTGTGTCGATAGGTGCACAGTCTTTCCAGAACACGAAGATATCAGTAATAGAACTCCCAGACAGCGTCACAGAGCTCGGAAGGCAGTGCTTCAAGGAATGTAGGTTCCTCACAGAGATCAGGATAAGAGACCCATCAATGATCGCGAACATTGACTGCGGCGTCTTCGATGGATGCGCGATGCTCTCTAAGATAAGCAGCTTCGCATCGAATAACTTCATCGTTGACTTCGGTGCACTTTACAACAAAGAGAAGACGAAGATGATCGTTTTCCCTCCCGCGTCTCCGACGAACTTCTTCTCTCTCGCATACACAGTCAAGTACATCGCTGACAGCGCGTTCATCGGATGCGTCAACCTGCGGACGGTCCTCATCCCTGACAACGGAGTGATGCACATTGGTCGAAGTGCATTCGAGGGATGCGTCAACCTTCATAGCATCAACATACCGCTCAGCATCGAGACTATCGGCGAGAACGCATTTCTTGGATGCAGTCGTCTGAACTGTGGAATGATCCAGAACAAGACTAAGTCATTCATCGACCAGCTCAAGTCAGCATCTGTCCCATCTCGGGCGCTCCGAGACTGCAACTTTGACACATGCATCGTCAAATTCAGGCGACACAGCTTCGCCTATCTCTATGTTATCATTATAATGTGATCATTATAATTCATTAATCGTCTCTCGAAAATGCTTGTCTATATAATATATTATTTACATGCCATCATTAAAGCAAAGCAATCAAACCTTTCAATATGTTCTAAATTATTATTTTTGTGTTGATTAAAATTAAATGAAAGCAATGAAAGAATGAAGATTTTAAATAAAATTAAACAAATAAAGTATTCTATTGTTGCTCGACTTCTTGTTCTCTAAGGCCACCAAACAATTCGATTTTTGCAAGAACAAAAGATTCGTAGTTCTTCGAGTTAGTTCCTGTCTGATCGAGTTTGAATGCCTTATAAAAGTCGGACTTAGCAACAGTTCTCGTGATGAATGAATTTGGCTTTGATAAAGCTGTGGAATTGGTAACAGAGTCCAACACAACCCAATTAATGCCATCTTTAGTTCCACTGAGATCCCAAGACTTAGGGAAAGCAGCATTGAAGTCAGCGCGCTGGATTGTGTAGTGACTAAGTTGCAATTCTTCGTGAGCAAAAGTGAATTTCACCCACTGGTTCTGCATTGATTTTGATGTGAAATATTTGCCGCACTTTGGATCGATAATGCTATAAACATCACCAGTCTCGTGGTGTTGATCTTTATGTGTTGAGCATGCTTCTGCGAGAATGGTATTCTTAGCGTTGTTAGCTCCATCTCTTTCGTAAATGAACGTAAAAACGCCATTAAGTGGGCGTTCTGGATCGAATGGAATCGTCAAGAACTGTTGGATATCAACTTTCTTCTTTGTCAATGTAACAATTTCAGAATGGAAGTCGTTGATCTTCACTCTTGGATCTAAAACAATCTTTGTGACTTCATTGACTTTAAGGGAATCGAAGTTAATCATCTTAAGCAATGGTGTTGGATCGTCGTGCTCTTTTACGTTCTGGAAGTATAATTTCAAGATGTGCTGCTGTGTGAGTCCTGGAGCAGGAAGTTTCTTGATTATTGTTGTCAAATACTTTGCAGGAATGTTCCTGAATCTGCCGTTGTGAGTCAAACGAGGATATGAAGCATCGATGAATTTGATGAAATTGTCGAGATCGTTTTCTGTGCATAAATTGAGGAAATAGATGATATTATCGAAATCAATGAATCTTGTTACATCTATTTCAGAGAGCTGTGCAATGCCAAACTTCTTTCCGATTGATTTTAAGTACGAAACTTGATTTGGTGAAACAAGAATTTCATTTCCGTCAATGTACTTCAAAAGCATATCGTGATCACCAGGGTAATCATTGATGACAGTAAAATCTTCGACATTAGCGGCGATTGATGAAAATCTGTTATAATTTGCATGATACTCAAATCTATCGAATTTGAATGTAACAACTTTGTCCTCTTTTGATACAGCGATATTTCCAGTGTTTGCTTTGATCAAAAAGATTCGATCTTGAATTGGGAAAAAGTAAAGAGACCAGTTATGATAATGGTTCGCGTGTATCATGCATGCATCTCTGTCGCGTGCTTTTTTGAAGATTAAGCATGCATAAGATTGAAATTGTTTTTCAACGCTATATACTTTAATATTGTTCACTCTAAAACGTCTGTATTGATTTCTAATATCTTCTTCTGTAGTTTTTGCATCGATGCCATATAAAAATGCCTGAAAATTGATGCGTTCTTCGAGATCTAAGAAAGTGTGAAGCTTTCTTTCTTTATAAATGAATTGAGAGTCATCAGGGAAGATATTGATATTGACATTTTCCGTGAAAAGAACAATTGCTGCATGCAAAAAGATTTGATTTCCCATAAAATTCTCATAAATGTATTCCATTTGCTCAACTTTCTGCATGTTGTCGAGGAACCCTTGTAAGTCACTTTTGTTGACATTACTTGGGATGTCTTCGATCAAAAGATGCCTATGGGACCAATTTTTGTACATTTTGGCACTTTTTATATCGCAATAATTATATCGTCAAAATTATATTTCTCTGTTTTTAACTTAAATTTCATCATGATTTTTGTTGTAGTTTATTTAAACATCAAAAAATTGCGAAGTTCTTTAATGAATTGTTGAATTCAATTTCATTTTTGAACAAAAATTAGCTGCAAGTATCAAAGAATCAATACCCATCTCAATGGCATATTATGATTTATCATATTTTTGATCAATTGCAATATCGATTCCGATGCAATTAAGCACTCATTCAATGATTTGCAACTAAATAGTTATATGATATTTTAACATATTTTCATAGGAACAATATTTACCATGTCATTTCTAATATGTTTGCATAGCTGTAATGATATCAATTATTAATGGAGAATAGTTCATATTAAATGATCCTTGATTATGATAATAAACAAAATGAATCATAATTATGAATAAAGATAATATATAATCTATTCATAGGTGTAATGTTATCAAGTATGTCGTGTACATGTAAGCCCTAGCTTTTATGAACCAGGCACCATCTCAATAAGATCAATGAAACATGTTAAAAATCCCTTAAAAGCATCAATTATTTTTGATTTGAAAAAATCACTATTGCATGATTAGAAATATAAAATTAAAATTTACCCATATTATCATATTGCTATATTTGTTATAGTATTGATGGCTAATGAAAAAATCTTAAAAACAATGAGATATTGTGATAAAAACTCACTCGTTAATTGAAATACAAAATCTGATATTGTAAATTAGCTTTTGACATGCGTCGGATTCTATTTAGTGGTGTGATGGGACTATTGCTGCATAGAATATGATTTACATATGCTGTAGATGTTATATCCGAAATATTATGAGGAAAATTTGAATTTGGTTGGAAAAAAAATATTTTTTTGAGGATGTCGAAAAAATGCGTTTTAGCGATGTTTGGGTCCTTCAATCCCCCAACAAACGGACACGCGTATCTCCTCTCAATGGGCCGCAAGAGGATCGAGAAAGAAGGATACACTGTCGTTAAAGGATTATTCATTCCAACACACGGAGGCTACAAAGAGAAATCTGGACTCGCGGAAGCAAAGAACAGAGTTGATATGTGCAAAATGTTCTCTTATGGCAATGATTGGATCGATGTTAACCCATTCGAAACACAACAAAAGACTTGGACACGCGTCATCGTCACTTTACAGCACATTAAGGAAACATACCCTGATTGCCGCGTTTTCATCGTGTGTGGTATCGATTTCGTGCAGAGATGGAATCAACCTTGCTGGGCTGAAGAGGATTGCTTAAATATTCTTCACAATTACGGTTTAATCATCGCAAGGAGACAGGAATCATTGGATAATTTGATCGCTCAAGTTCCATATCTTCAGGGCGAACACAAACTCGACAATTTCTACGAAATGAATGAAAATATTCTCTCGGAGGTCTCTTCTACAGTTGTTCGTAACCTTCTTAAAGAAGGAGCACCAATTAATGGTTTAATTCCTCATGAAGTTATTAAATATATAGAAGAGAATGGATTGTATAAGCCGGAATAAATATATCTATGTCATACCTTTAAATCTACACTGTTTTTAACATTTTTTATATGCATTTTGTTAAAATGTAATAAAAATAATGAAAATTTTGAAAAGTCAAGTAATGCATCGAGCTCTATTTTGGAAATTCTACATGATTACTGATCTAAATCGGCTTAAAAGTCAATAAATATAAAAATATATTTTCAATTTTTAGATTGGATGAAAGAGAAGATGCAATTGAAACAAAAATGTAAAATCTAATCTATCTTTTATGGAAAATATCAATAGTTTTAAAGGATCATATCGACAAGAGATTCATCAATGTTGATTGTATCATTAGCAACAGCATTCTTGTCCTCGATCTTGAAGATACGTGTCAAGTTAGCAATTTCAAGGGCTGTTGTCTCCCAACCGCAGAACAAAGACCAGTCGTTGACGCAAAGGCCAGCACCGATAAGTGGAGAACCGCGGTTAACTGTGGCAGCTGTGAGCTCAACGCCGAGCTGACCAGCAAGTTCTTCGAGCTCTTCGACGGAGATCTTTGAAGTAACGACACCGCCGCGGTTTGTGAAGACGCAGTATGTGCCAACGAGTGACTCCTTGGCAATAAGGCCTGGGAAGACTTCTACGCCAAGAACATCACCGATAATTTCGATTGTTTCCTTATCGAGATCTGGATGGACGATAGCAACGTGATCATTGCATGAGATAACGTTCCCGAGAGCGGAGAGGCGCTCGTCAACGCGCTGAACGATGACTTTGTCTGGTAAGCAGTCGCGAAGTTGTTGAAGTTCTTGATCTGTTGTCATTTGTGGAACAATGAGGCCGTTTGCGTTACCTGCGCAGAGGCGACCGACGATGGATGTGCCAGCGATAGTTGCGTGGAAGCAAGGAATATGCTCAGCAAGGCGCTCCTCGAAGACTGAGAAGAAGTTTTCTGATGTGGAGAATGGGAGGAGTGCGTAAGAGTTTGTGATGCGTGCATAGGCACCGATTTCGGAGGAGTTCTGATACTTGCAACGTGATACCATATTTTTTTTGAATGACCAAAAATTTTACACAAAAAGAAGACAAAAATTTTGGGGCATGTTTTTTGTGCATCATCATTTTAATCAAAGATTTGGATTCTCCATAGTATTTGGATCCTATTTATCACAGATTTTTGTGATTTTGTTCACATATTTGATATTTTTTCGTATTTTGTCGTTTTTTGGCATATTTCAGCTAGCTATATAAAAATTCAAGATATGGGCGCTTCATGCGTCACACATTTATGCGTTTTGAATATATTTTTGAAATTTTTATATTTTTTCTTATTCTGACATTTTACAGCTGTAAATATAAATAGCTAGATACAAAATCTTATTTTCTACGTGTTTTTGAGTGTTAAAACATAATTTTGAATTGATTGATATTTTATCTAATATAGCTTTGTTTTATTTATGCATGACAATTTTAATGAATATATATTCTATTCATCACATTCTGACTCTCGTTTGAACATTTTTATATTTATAAAATGATTCAATGTGATTGAATGAGTTTAGAACATTATAATCCATACTTAATAAGAAAGCTAATGTTAGAAAAGAGAGTTTTATTCTGTATTAATGTATTTATATTTCGAATGGAGAAGAAATAAGTCCTTGAATGAGGAATTCACTTTCATATTCAGAATTCTTCTTCTTGACAATGTAGATGACGACAACAATGATTGCAATAAGAACAACAGCAGATACTGATGAGATTATGATGATGAATAGTTAAGATTTAATGAAGCTTGGTTTTCCTGTGTTGCCGCTTTTGGAATCATCATTCGGTGATGTTGAATTCGTTTCTGGTGATGTTGATGTGGTTGACTCTGAACTTTGAGTTGTTGATGATGGTTCTTGCGTAGGGATGACTGTTTCTGCAGTTTGTGTTTCTGGTTCAAAAGTTGGAGTTTCTGGTTCAGAAGTTGGCGTCTCTGGTTCAGAGGCTGTTGGTTCTTTCTCAGATGTTGGTTTTTCGGTCTCAAAAATAGAAGTTTCTGGTTCAGTTGAAGTAACTTCCAAGATATGGAAGATTCTGTGGATTAAAGAACTCTCTTGCGTTGCAATAATATTCATTTCCAGCTACATTGCAGTTGGTGGCGATGCATAGCTTCTATCACCCCAGAACTTATAATCGAAGCCTCCATAATTTTCATTAAGTGGCTCGCATTTCCACAAATAATCTGAAGGGAATGTTGTCATTGGTGGACCAATAGAGAAATTCTCGATTGTCCATCCATCAATTGATTCCTGGTGTCCCCAAACAAGTGGCTGGACCATAGAGTATGATAGTTTGTAGTTTCCAGAGTCTTGGAGAGCAGCAACAGTTGCATCAGTAAGTCTCAAATAGTTTCCTCCATCGGGTTGAATATCAACACAGGTCATGATTTCGGTCATATAAGTTCTCATTTCCCAATGTGTTCCTGCTGTTCCTGGACAACCTCCATCCTGGATTTCGATACCAGCTGGGCATTTCATTCCATTGTCACCTTTAAACTCTGTAACACCAAACCTCTTGGTTGCGAATTTATTGGCAAAAGGTGTAGTCAAGAATGTCAATTTCTTTCCCTTCACTGTGATTTCACAAAGTGGCCTATTGTGCTTTGAAGTTGATTCATATGGATGATACAGTAGGAAGTCATTGGCAGAAACACCTAAAGCGTGTAATATCTCATGAAGGCAGACCATGATAAATTTATTATTCCATGAACTTTCTGTTTGTATGTCTTAAGGTACAAACCTTGGATTGACGAAAACTGCGCCCATGTATGGTCTCATAAATGTACTTTCTCTACCATTATTTCTTGCAGATGCAATAACATCTGAATTTCCACGAGTACGAGATACGACTGCCATATAGAGATCATAGCCTTTGATATCATCGTATGCAGTATGAATTAAATAGGAATTATGATTGTCTTCATAATAATCTTGAAGTTTTATGGACTGAGATAACGGTATAACTGAAAGAAGTCTTTGTAGGTAATACTTTATTGCCTCAAAAGTATTCATAAGTGCCATAATTTGTTTTGGATTTAACACTTCATTGGAAGCGCAAGTGAATCGTTCACCTCTCCGTTCTACAGTAGCTCCAGACTTCTTTCACATCATTTTATCCTCGCGTTCTCCATTTAAATATCTATAATCCATGTAAATGCGAATGTTACTCCATGAATATGCATCTCTGGGCGATCTTTTCGATATCAGATTCTCCATTTCCACACTGATGTTGCGTTGTTCCGCTTCAAATCCACATTTGTGAATCCCATGATGAAGAATCAGTAAATGACACAACATTATTTAAATTTTATAAAATTTTTATTCAATTTGAAAATCTGCGTGTTTTTAAGATACATCAGATATATAATGCATCTGATTCAAAATATTTTCTGATAAAATTTGAGAAAATTGAAAAATTAATTAACGGAATTGTTTGCGTAATTTCAAAATGACCATATTTTAATTTAGGGATAAAAGTGATAATTTTAATTTTTACATAAAATAAATATCAATAATATTAATGTTAAATTATAGAATTTAAATTCAAAAGTGACAAAAATCAATTTTCAAAAATCTATTTGATACTCGAAAAAAGAGAAAACAAACTGTATGACGGTTAAATGCAGTTTCAATTTTGTGATAACAGAAAATCGACTGAGTTGTGTAATTGAACTGATTTAAAAATGATGATATTCAGTTAATACAACTGCTGCCTATTCCAAAAACATCAAAATTTGGATATTTTAATGGTTTTGATACGTAGATATTTACATGTCATAAATATGAACAAAGAAAATCAATGCTTGATAGTGTATATTATATTTGACTATGCTATCGAAAACTCCATGGCAGTTCAATTATCCAAAAATTATAAACTGGATGATAATTTGAATTATTAAATTTATAAGATATGCATTTACATAAAGTTTCTACTTAACCTTGATGGATGGACCACGCTTTAGTGTGTTAGCATACAGACTTGATCTTCAGCCTGCTTAAGAGCAGCATCAGCAAGTGCTTGATCAACACCATCAGCATCGATGATGCAGTTCGCACGTAATTCTATAATCCTACGCTTTGGTTCAAATTCCCATTCAGCGTCGATCTCAACTGTAATATCATTCACTTTATGACCTTTATTCTCAAGAATGCGCTTAACAGAGGCTCCAAAGCAAGAATCGAATGCAAGAACAACATGATCCGGAGGAGATGGAGCAGCACCTTTTCGTGTTATCATAATTGCACCTCTTCCTGCTCCATTTGTGCAAAACCACTCAATTCCATCAATAAGTTTCACATGCGCTTTGGCAATTTCCCTTCCTGCTGGAAGTTTTACAAATGAGCGCAACAAAATTCTTTACATGTCAAACACATACTTTTACGTGACAAAAAATAACAATTTTACGTGTCAGAATAAATATTTATTTGTCAAATATGGATGGTTTACTTGTCAAAATTTTTATGAATGATTCTTTTCAACAACTATGCAACGAGATCAAGAAGTATACTTCATATCGTGAACAAGAGGAGGTGAAGTCAGCGTTCAACGAATTCATACAACAAATAAATCAAAAACAAGTAACATTTCCAATTTCAAATTCGAATTCACCGTTTGTCAAGGCCATATCTGCAATATTACGCAGTAAAAAGCCATCAGCAAGCATTTATCCATTGATTCACGCAATTTGTGATTGTATTTTGCAAGATATTTTTACTGATTCGGCTTTATCAAGCATTGTTCGCGAGTTTGATAACTTATACAACTACGATGATACAGAATTTTCGCTAAAAATTATACAGTTTATGTCAAGTACGCTTCCTAAACATTTATCACACTTAAATCTAATCAAATCACTATGTTCAATTGTTTTGAACTTCTTAACGGATTCTCACGCGATAGTTGTCAACGCATCTTACGCAGCGATTCAACAAATGATTTCTACAGAATTCAATTTTATTCAAAATTCGAAATTTGATGAATTGGCGACAGAAGATCGTAATAAAATGAAAATTATCGTTAAAAACGGACTTTCGGCTAAATTTTCTGATCCTTTATGCGTGATTGCATTTTTAATTTTGAATGATCTTGCTTATTTACTTGCTGGAAAGAATACGATGTGGCTACACATCAATTCAATACCAAGTCCGATATTGTTGAAATTATGGGAAGCAATTTTATTAACACAATCTAATTTCTTGAAATCTTCGCATCATTTCTTGAAAATAGTTGAAAACAGTGTTACTTCTCTTCCTGCAAGTGAAGAATCAATCTCTTTACACGCTTCATTTTGCAAATTATTTTATTTTGAACTTCCAGATACTTCAATTTCTATTATTTCACGTTATTTATCTCATTTAACTACAGAATCTGACAAACGCAATCTATCTTTAATATTCTTTAAATCCATTTTACTTTCAGATTCAACATTTTTATCAACATTTTCTAATTGGGAAATAATTTCACCTATTTTCATTAGTCTTGATAAATTCATTGATACAGGTCTTTATGAAACGATTGTTGATGTTTCCTTATCCCAAATCCGTGATGAATCAAAAAATCCAAAATTTCATTTGATCACTCCTTGTGAAATATCGATTCTACTCATAAATCAAGTTGTCCCTAATGCAAATCTAGATGTTAGCCAATACATAAATCAGATCATCTCAATTTTGATAAAATTAATTAGAATCTGTGACAAAAATAGTTGCGAAACAGTTTTCCGTACATATAACTTATTAATACTGAATATCAAGCCAGAGAATGAAGAACATAGAATTATTTTATTAAGAATATTATGTTCATTGATTTCTAAACAAAGAATATTTAGAACGCCTTTGGATCCACTTGAAGAACAAGCAAACCAGTTGCTACATATGAATAAGCAAGGATTTTGGTTCAAAGGAAAGAGTGTGTTTTCGTATCATTTAGTTTCAAAGTTATTATCAACACATCCTGAATTTTTCTTGAAAATATTCAACAGGTTATTCGGCTCTCTCAGCTTTTATGAGGACGCTAAAATCGACCCTGCTTTTACAAAGCAACTATCGCAGACAGAAGTAATCAATCTAACAAAGATATTAGTCAATGGAAGTTCATTTTCGATTAATTTCCTTGGAACAATGTTGCCACAAAATGTTTTGAATTTCACTCAAATATGGAATTCAATTTGCTTATTAATTCCTCATCTATTTGAAAAAGATGAGTTATGTGAAGCAGCAACTAATTTATTAGGTGTTGTAAGTTCAAAGATGGTGACGAAAGAAACTGAACAAGAAATTTTGCAGTGCTATTCTACAATTTTAAACTTTGAAGGAAAACCATCTCCAGATATAAAGTGCAAGTTAATTGAACAGATAAACTTAATAATAAAGCATTTTGGAACTCTTATTGGCAATGGATGGAAGTATATAATTGCATCCATCAAATTACAAAATTGTTGCCAAAACAAATCGATAATTGGTGCTGCGTTTCAAACACTTAATTCAATTTGCACAGACAATTTACAGAAATTATCCGACCCACTTCTATCTAATATCATAAATCTCATTATCGACTATACATCTAAAAATCCAGATCTGAACATTGCACTTACTGCAATCGGATTATTATGGAATGTTGCTCCACAAATCACCAAAAATGTAACTCTCTGGAAACAAGTTTTAACATTGATGCTGTCTTTATTCAATGATCCGCGCGCTGATGTTTCATCAGGCGCTTTATCGACATTCTTTACACTATTGACGTCAAACTCTCAACAAATGCCTGCAGAGATATTTCCATATTTACTTGATAACTGCTTGATTAAGCTTTTAGAATCATATGTGACATTTCCATCAGAAAAATATGTTGTTTATCAACATGCTTTATGCGAAATGGGTCATTGCGTTTGTAGCTTTTGGGCTCAATTAGATAGTTTATCAAGTTTTAGAACAAGATTTTGGCCTTTGTTAATCGAAAAAGTTTTAACATTTTTAACAGTTTGCGAAGATCCCGAAATTTGTTCTAATTGCTTATCATTTTATGAAGATGTTTTCCCATGCCCACTCATGTCAACAGATGTTAGAGAACTCCTTCTGAATTCATTCGAGAAGATTATTTATTTGTTCTTGGACAGAGACACAATGTCGAATTTTGTTATCAGTGAAATAGGAAAAGTTGCACAAAGGACTCTTCCAACACAAAAATCTGCACTCAATGAAGCAATGCTCGACAAATGGCTGTCAGTATTCGAAAGATTATCTTTAACACTGCCAAGCGAAAAAATCGTTCATTCAGTTACGCAAAAATGCATTTCATCGAGTTTTGGTTTGCTTCCGATTGATGATGATTTTATGATCAAGATATGCCACTCAATGTCTAGAATTGCTGTGAAGAGTGGAAAGATGCATGTTATACATTGCGTCTTACAGAATACAATTGCAGCATTAGATTCACTTAACCCACAAAGTTACACTGTTTTTATAATGTCAATGAGTGAAATTTTCTCGCTTCCAAATTCAACGAATTTCCTCAAAAAGATCATTTCACTCGCTGATAAATTCAGTCCATCAGATATGTATCGAATATTTAGTGAAATATCAGATAAAAACAATAAAATAGCACAATTAGCAATTCCTGAAATGATTAAATCATTGTCAGGAGCTGAAAAAGAAGATAAGAAATTTTTCATTAAGAAATATTCCAGAAATTCTTCTGTATTGATGAAAGTGTTCAAGAGATATTGTTTGGTTGATTCTCCGCAGTTCTCACAGTCTGTATTTGACACATGCTTTGATGATGTTCTTATGGGTCTTAAGTTTTCTGTTGAAGAAGGAAATCTTGATGTCATTGTTTTCTTGAGAGAAGCTAAAGTTCCAGCAAAGACCTTTGGATTACTCAAAGACTGCAAGAGATGGCACTTGCACTTCCTTGCATGCAGCTTCTCACGTTTATTATTTGATCCAAAACAAGATGTTGCAAGTGCTGCATCAAATGTTGTATCTGATATTGCAGAAGACTTTGCTGCAATGACAAAGCATATAGAGTAATTTTTATATATTAGCATTAATAAATTGTTTATTATTTTCCTTATATCAATATTGCATTTGTACCAAATTTTCAATCAAAAAATGCAGAAACATGAAAAGAAAAATAATCAAACATTGGGTTTCATAAATGGCAAAATTAAAACATTTAATGAAGAAGTCTGCTCTAAAAATGAGCTCAGAATTATAAAGAGAATCAATGAATTCAATCATATGATGTTATATTTAGATAGAGAGTGTGTTTTAACTGAAAGAATAACATGAGAATTTTTATCAATTCAAAATCATTTTATCACTAGCTAGGCTGTGGTTATTTATGGTTAATAAGATGTGATAGAACCTCTAATGCATGTTCAATGTATTGATAAAGAAATTTTGTGATGAAACGTTGGAGATTTCAAGAATCAAAAATTCATTTCTGAATTTCGTATTTTTTATGATACATGATATCTATACAATGAACAAAAATAGCTTGTTAAATTTTTCCATCTATCATTTGCTGATTAAGAGAAAAAGAACAAAATTGGATTTTTGCTTTCTTCATAAAAGTGACAAACAAATGAGTGAAAAATCTTTGATTCATGGACTTCCTCAGCGTCTTGTCAACGATCGCGCTTTTGGCCGCAAAGACAAAGAGGACCCGGACAACTCCAAGAAACTGATCAAAGGACCAGATTTTATCGATGATGATATTTTAATTAACGAAACACACATTCCAAAATCGAGTTTATACGCAAACGAAGTTCCACAGAACAGCGCTCTTCCTCCTGCATCTCCAAATGTACTCACAATCATTGGCGTTTTGCCAAATCAATGCAAACAAATTCATCGTTTCTTCAGGAATTTAGATATTACGTGTTTATTCGATCGAGAAACAGCTACTGGTGATCTTGGCAATTGGATTGTTGTCACTTTAAGCAAAAATGTTCAAGATATTCCAGAACTTTCGGCACACACACAATTTTCGGACACTGTATTTGGAGGATGTTATATTGGACGCTATAGAGAAGAATCTATCTTCGCAATTCCTGCTGATGACGCTTCTAAAAATCACCGAATTCCAATTTTCCGTCACCAGAAGCGTGCTGAGGACTTAACGACTGCACCACTCGAAGATAAATCATTGTGGATCAAGTTCCGTGAATTTGTCATTGGTGAGAATGAAATTTGCGTCAAAGACACACAATAATTGATATTGTTATTTTTGAATATATTTTCATCCAAATTAGAGATATACTACTTATATATTAATAAAGTTTTTGTTATTTTTGATCAATATTATTAATTTTGAATAAACAAGCATAGACCTATAATACTAAGGAAATCAACAATATGAAATCAATGAATATTTATTCTTATTATCGATATTTTCCAATATTAAGTTTTTTGAATCAAATATTCAAACTCAAGGAGCTTTAAATGAATTATTATAAGATATTATAGTACATGACAGAATATAATATTTGAAATAGTTTTATTAAAGTTTTGCTTTCTGTTTCTGAATTGGATTTTATGAAAATGATGAAATAACATTTTTAGTACTAACAAAAAGTGACATTTTGAATGATAACTTACTATTTTCAAAATAAAAATGAATGATGGACGTAAGCGCATTCACTATAAATGGAGATTCAATTTCTATAAAGAACAAACAACAAACAGGATCAGTTATCATTGATAATTCAGTTTCAGGAATTTTATATATCGATAAAAATGGATTTTTTTTTTGAATCTCAATTACAATCAATTGATTTAAGTCAATCAAAGATTGAAGGAATTAAAGAATCAAGTTTCGCTAACATGTATCATGTTTAGCAAATTTTATTTCCTCCAACATTGAAAACGATCGAAACCGCAGCATTTAGAAACTCTGTCATACCAAAACTCCTTTTCCCGCCTTCAATAACATCAATAGGTACATTTGCTGTCTTTGAAGGATGAACTTCTAGATGAAATATCATTGAGTTCTCCATGTCAATATTATAGAATTGAGGATGAATGTTTGATTTCCATCTCTGATAATAAACTCCTTCGTGCTGGAGTTAGTATCGAAGTCTTCGCATTAGATGTTGCCTTTATCAGTACTTCCGCATTCTCACAAACTAATATTACAAAGTTTATAGCAACTTCAAGTTTAAGGGCATTTAAATTGTTGATTTAAAGAATTCTTCTATAGAAAGAATCTCACAATTTTGTTTTCCATTCAGTTCAATATCATCAATTGTTTTACCAGAAACTTTAATCAATATTGAACAAAAAATATTCGTTCAATGTCCAAAACTCAAGAGTGTTATGTATCTTGGAAATAAAAACTTCAATTTTATTAATATTTTTGATTCCCCAGAGTCAGTCAAAGTTTATGTTTTAGATGTTTATAATTTCGAACATTTTGGAAATTCTCGCGCGATACACATTGATTTTCAAGAAGTTCACAGACTTTTACTATCGCGAATTAATACATGAAAATTCAGGTCTTCGAATAATACGATTTTGATTCATTTTTTGTTCATTCTAATCTTTGATTCGGCAAAGATTTAATTTTTTTTAACTTCTAATAATTGATTCATTTTTGAATCATTTAAGTGTTTCATCAGTAGCAATTAAAAACATCCGCATATTCTCGAGTATAAAAAACTAATTGCCAGCATTTTTAATGATATAATTTGTGTCAAGACATCTTTGTTTGATGGCAATTCAGGAAGAGCAGAATTTTTTTATGCTATTGGATTATATTGCACCACCTTAGATCAATTTATTAGAGAAGGTATCCCAGCAGGTGCATATGCAGTTGACAGAATTCAACTATTTGCAAGGGTTAAATCAATTGATTCATTTTTAATTTATCCATATCCTCGAAATTATTTTTGTACTGTAAATACAATTTTCCCAACATACTCATGGAAGCTTCTTATAACACTGATGATCTACTTATAGCTACGTAAATAAAATCAATTTAAGAACATATACTCAGTTTGCACTCAAATTCATTTTAAAAAATTTAATCAAAACTTGCAGTTAAATGATTATATAAACAAGATTGCTCGTGTTGATTGAAGCACCTATTTTAGATGAATCTATATGGGCAAGCACACATTCTTCCAATCCTTTATATATAAAAATTTCTCTCTCAAATTAAATTAAATTCAAAATGTATCATTTTCAGAAAGAATATAATCAGTGTATTCCAAAATTCCAGTCTTTAAACATTTTTCATGTGCTTTTGTGGCCGAAAAATGTTTCAAAGCTTAATCACTGAAGAGTAAAATTAAGAATACAAAAGTTCCATTTTAATACATGCTTTAAAGATGAAACATCTTTTTAAAAATGGATATAAATGCTTTTATAGTAAATGGAAGTTCCATATCAATCAAGGACAAACCGGTTCTATTATCATTGATAAGTCAATTCCAGGCATATTGTATATTGATACCGGTGGATTCCTAAAATCTCAGCTACAATCTGTTGATTTAAGTAGATCAAACATTGAAGGAATAAAATCGAGTGAGTTTCAATCTATGACCAGAGTTCAACAAATTATATTACCTCCAACGTTGAAAACAATTGGTCCTGGCGCATTTTCATATTCTTCAATCCAAAAGCTAGTCTTTCCACCATCAGTCACATCAATAGATACATTTGCCGTGTTTGAATCATGCTGGATGTTAAATGATATATCTTTTAGTTCACCTTCACCCGATTTCAGAATTGAAGATGGACGCTTGATATCAAATGCAGATAATATACTTATTCGTGCGAGATCCAATATTGAAGTTTTTACCTTGAATGTTTCTATTATTGGATTGTCTGCATTTTCAGTGACAACTCTGAAAAGATTTATTACTGCACCGAGTTTAAAATTGTTGGATCAATATTCTTTTATTTCTGCCTAAAAAACTTATATCCTTGGATTTTGGAAATTGTTCATTAGAACGCATCAACCAATGTTCTTTTGCAGGTTGTCTATCTCTATATTCTGTAGTATTTCCATCGGCAATCAATCGAGTAGAGCGAGAAATCTTTAATAATTGCCCAAAGTTGAAAAGCATTTTGTTTCTAGGTGATAAAGATTTCAGCTATGTAAATATTTTTGATTCCCCTTCATCAATCAAAGTTTATGTTCTAGATACATATCCATATAAATACTTTGCAAACTCGCGAGTGATACATATTGACTATAATGAAGTTCACCGATTGCTCTTAACCAAAATTATTACATGTAATTATCGAGCTTCAAATTATAAAATCGTGAGTTATCTGGTATTTATTGTTATGTAATCATATTAAGTTTGAAATTATTGAATTACTCCAATCCATTGATTCTTTAAAACTACTAATGTATAGCTTTTATAGACATATTGTCATTCCATTGCTTCTTATTTCTTCATGATACTTTGTGTACAATATTTGATTGAATCTAACATCACATGAAATATATATATTCCTACTCAAAAATGATAGAATATTATCTATTTTTAAAATTATCTTTCCTCAGTCGAATTTAGGCCTATGGTACATATCATCAATTTGCACAAGTCCAGAAAGAAGGCTAGAAAACATGAAATGATAAAAATTGTTTACATGACAAAAATACTTTAACACGGTATAATTTGTCATGCAAATTTCGAGTGTACGTTAATTATTATTTTATATATGGAGCGAAGGGATGTAACAATTACTGCATCCGGAGATCAGCTCACAGATGTTCGCCTGAAAAGGAGAATATACAACGCCACAGATGAATACCATAACGCAGAAGGTTATGTTTTAAAACTTGATTTCGAAGATACACAACCAGTAAATATGATGTACCTTCCTGAAGTTGTCACCAGTCCTGGAATAGATCCAAACAGAGTTCCTCCGTGGTGCAGGAATGAAAAAGCAAGAGATAAAAGAATGTGGAGGCAACTTCACTACACTGTGAAAGCTTCTAACGTGTATGGAGGTCCTTTCTTCGACAAAATACCAGAGGTACAGCCATATGTTCCAAAATCAAAGAGAAATGAAGAAAAATCCGAAGAGCAAAAATAATCATGTTTAAATTGTATGTTATATTTAGTGTTATATGTGCGTATTTAATAGGCAAATTTATCCATAGAAATTCATATTAAACAAAGAAATATTTAAAAATAACAAAACAAAAACAACGAAAATCAAAAAAACATAAATGAACTAATCAGAACCAGCTTCGCGCCTGCGCATTCGTTGATGCAATTCCATCCATGATCGATAAAATATCGAGCAATAATCGTATATTGTCAGAAATACGACCGCAAACAACGCATTATTTCGTTCACTGACATATCCGAGTTTGTTGGAGATTAAATAAACAATACATCCCGAAACACTCCTTAAAAATGCTCTTCTTCCGCAGTATTTGTTGAAAGTATTGTGAATAAGTTTGAAAATCGCGAAGCAGAAAATTGAATCCGATGACGCGATGAATAAAGTTGCTGGTAACGTATAATAATTACTCATGCCGACAATTCTTGAGTAGCAGTAAATAAAACGCCTGATAACGTTGACAGAATGAGCAAATATCAAGTATGGCATGTTCAATGACGTAATAATTTTCATTGGAAAACATTGTAAAATAACAAAAATCAAAATAAACAAAAGAAGACTGTGATCATAGAGTTCGTATGCATTTTTGTGTCTAAGAACGAAGATATTTAGCCAATATGGCGTTACTGCGATTAAAAATGTTTCGCAAAATTTTATTGGGACATCGAGAAGCGATCTGGCATTGCCAACAAGGAGGCAGGCCCACATATATTGGAAAGCCTCCCAATATGGCATCTGTTTCGTTTCAAATAAAGTATGATAAATGCTAAAAAGCATTTTTTAAAATAATTAAAAAGTGACGATATTTCGAAAAGTGCTATGAAAGCGATTATTGTAAATCCCAAAATGTTTTTCATTCGAGATTTCGCAAATCCTCTTTTAGAGGAGATGCTGCTAAAAATTAAACAATCACCATTAGGATTTCTACTCACACGCGAGAGTAATTCGCAGTTTATTTATATAATGAATAATTATCCAAAACTTTTTCAGTATCCAGTGACAATTGATGACATATATGATAAGCTTGCTAATAGAAAATACCAATCTTACGAAGAATTTAGTAAAGAAATGAAAGAATTAAATCATAATCTCAATTTAATTTCTGATCAAGCTCACGAAATCGGTGATAGTAATATAGACACTCGGGAAACTAAGTATTACAACTGTATATCATATTATATTGAAAAAATGTTGAAAAAATATGAATCGAAAATGAATTTAGATTTTTGGAAAACAGAATTGGACAAATACATAGGTAAAATTAACAATATTTTCAATAATTTACCAAGCAATCTTCGAGTAAATTACGTTCTTGCTTGTTCATTAAGCAATGTTAAAGCAAACAAACAAATTTCCGCAATGCGTAATCAAAAACAAACAAGCACTGGTCAGCCAGTGAACTCATATGTTTGCCCCTATATTACTGCCAAGCCAACAAATTTTGTCCCAAAATATGCCAAAAAATTGCCATCACCACCTGCTGTACCTGCACAGACATACCAACCGCCTTTAGCAACGCAAATCTCAGTTCCGCAGCAAAAGCCTCAGGAAATTCTTCCAGAACCAAAACCAATTCCGCCATCGCCAGTTAAACTATTTCAACGAACAGCATCGAAGGGGCTCCCGAGTAGAACGAACTCAACAGTTATTCACCCACAAGAAAATAAATCTTACGATAATTCTCAACAAAATATGCAAAAACAGTCATCATTGTATGACCAACAACGCACTCAAACGAATCAAGTTATTGCACAGCAGTTACAAACTCAATCTGATTATATTCCAAAGCCTTATTTCTCTAAAGAGTCGTATAAGAACAAAACTGATATGTATGCAGATAGCAATCAACCAGTTACTCAAATGCAGCCACAAAATAAAATTTTGCCAAATTCTGACAAATCAATGCAGCAAAGTCCTCAAACACAGTATGGATATAATCAATATTCGCAGCAGAAACAAGTGTTTCATCAACAAACTCAACAATATTCGAATTCGCCTATTCAAAGTTCTATTCCCGAGCAACATTCACCAATTATTCAATCATCAATACAGAATTCTCCAGTACCTCAACAAATGCTGTCAATGAACCAAAGCTATCAAACAAACACAAATTATAATCAAAATATGTATCAATCTCCTAACAATCAACCGAATATGCAGCAAAATCAAAATTCGAGTATGAGTCAGCAGCCTTATAGCTATTCGAGTATCCAGCAACAGACACAGCAGACATTTGCAAACTCTAAATCCTCTCAGCAGCAATTTTCTAGTTCGAGTTTATCACAATCGCCGTATCAGAACCAATTTAATAACTCAAATATGCAGTCTGGCTCAAACATGACACATTCACCATATCAAAATCAACTTAATACCTCAAATAGCTCCAATATATCACAGCCTCCATATCAGAATCAATTTAATAGCTCAAATAGCTCTACTATGTCTCATTCTCCATATCAGAATCAGATGATGCAGTCTTCATTTTCAAATTCATCAAACATGATGAATTCTCCTCAATATTCAGGCATTTCACAGTCATCTTATAATAATACAAGCAATCAAAACTGCTTGAATAGCTCCTCAAGCATGTCTCAGCAGTCATTTAGTAATTCTTCGCAATCTTATCAAAACACAAAGCCTCAGGATTCATTTTCAAATTCTTATTCGAGCCCACAAAATCAACAAAATATTCCATATCAAAGATACTCATCACAAAGCAGTCAACAATCAATTCATAATCAATATGGTAATTCCAATCAATACCAACCGACGACGCCTCAAAATTCCATGCAGATGTCTAGTCAACCCAGCTCAATGCAAATTCCAAATCAACAAAGTTCAATTTCTATGATTAATCAAACAAATCAACAGAGAACGATGCCTATGAACAGTTCCCAAAGTTCAATGCAATCTATGAACTCTCAAAGTTCATTAATGAAGAGCCCAATGAGTCAACAACCATCAGTGAACCAAACAAATACATTGAATTCAATGCAGAATGCTTTCCAGATGTTGAATCAACAGAATTCTATGCACAATTCTATGCAAATGGTGAGTCCAATGAACCAACAGAATATGATGCAGAACAAGAGTTTAACAAATCAGCAAAATCCAATGCAGATGATGAAACAGACAAATACATTAAACTCAATGCAATTCAAGCTTCAGGCAAATTCATTGAATTCAATGACAATGATGAGCAATTCAAACCAGAATACATCAATGTCAATGACTTCTCCAATGAATACTCAAACCTCAACGTTGAATCCTTCGATGAATTCACCAATGAATTCATTAAATTCAATGTCGATTAATACACAGAACTCATCGTCGATGAATACACAAAATACAATGAGCACACAAAATTCTTTATCCTTAGCAAGTAACCAGAAGTTACCGAATTCCATTCAACAGACATCTATAATTAACTCATTATCTTCTCTTAATCAGCAGAGTACCAGCAGCTCATTATCAATGTCAGATCAGACAAGTTCGATGGCATTAGGAAGCAGACAAAACTCATTGTCTATGGTCAGTCCAAAAAGCTCGATGTCAATGAATACCCAACAGAATCAACAAAGTCTGAGACAAACACCTTCTAATCAGCCGAAGCAGACGCAGTTTGCAACTACACCAACACAATCCCAACCTCAGTATGTTGGAGCCAAACCAAATCAATCACTCTATGGCCAGACATCAATGTCTAACCAACAGATGCAAAAGAGTCCAACTACTCAGTCCCCATATAACTCATTTAGCCAGCAAACAAGTCCACCTTCTTCATATTCAAGTACTCAACCGAATCAATCATCATATTCAAATCCACCATATTCCAGCAGTCTTCAATCAAGTGCTGCCAAGCCAGGCACTCCTTCATATACACAAGCTCCACAAAGCTATACACCTCAAATGACCAACACACAACCTTCATATAGCAAACCTAGTGCGCAAACTTCTTTCATTAATCAACCTTCGAGCCCAATGAATGCCAACAGTCAAACAAATCTAAAGAATAATTATAACTCATTCCAGCCACCACAGCAATCATCAATGATGAGCTCTACACCTAAAGCAACTCCTCAGCAACCTGTATCAAAGATGCAAAGCCCACCGCCAAATATTCATCATGATAGTTCTAGCTCTGCAGATGAATCTGTTTTCAGCCATGAGCAATCACCAGAGAAGCCTCCTCCACCTGTTCGAAGACCTCCACTTCTCACACAAAAGAGATCCCCTGTTCCAGTTGTTGAAGAGGAAGATGATGAATATCTATTCTTCATCACGCCTTCAAGCAAGAAGAAAGAACAAGCTCCTGAAAAGGTTGAAGATGAGGAAGAAGAAACATCAGAATTTGAAAAGTCTGAGATATCCGATATCACTTCATCACCTGTTTCGACTCCACGAAAACCAGTAACTCCATCCACATCGCCAGTACAGAACTTTATTCAACCACCTCCGCGCCATGGTGAAAAGAGGCCTCCAGCACCAGCCCCACAACCTCAACAACCAATTGTCAGTGCACAACCTGTCCCTGCTCCGACGCCTTCTGTTGGTCGTGGAAAAACAAGAGGTAAAACAACAATGGGTGGTAAAGGAAAGTTTGCAGCAGTCAACACATATTACACTCGTAATGATGATAGCATTAAATCACAAATATCAACACAGTTGCAGTCCCCACAAGATGCACAGCCTCCACCAAGAGTCGAAGAGAAAATTGAACCTCCAAAATCAGTTATCGTCAAAGAAGAACCGAGACCAATAGAGAAAGAAGAATCACTCGAAGATTTCGAGGAAACAAGAACATCACCACATTACGAAGCTCAACGCTTAATTCCATCAACTCAATTACAAACACAGAAAGCATCGAAAGCAAATAAAGCATCAAAAGCAGCTCCAAAGAGAAAGCGTGTGAAGGATGATTACTACGATCTCGAAGAGAGCGATGATGACGATTTTGCATTCGATGAATATGATGAAGAGATCGACCGACCGAGAAAGAGAGGAAGGCCGAGAAAGAATGCTCTTGTTGATAAACCTAAACGTCCTGGACCTGGAAGACCTCCAAAGAATCCAGCAGCGAAGTTAAATAGCTTCAAGCCATTATCAAACGAAGATATGAACACTTTCTTATCTAACTTAGATAAAGCAAACACCATGCTCGATGAGAAGAAAGTCTTAAGAGTGATTAAGAAGATGGCCAAGATTATTCAAGAAAATGAAAAGATCGAAATAGAGGAACCTGACCCACAGATAAATTTCGAAGATTTATCGCCAGTTACTATGCATGCATTAATTGAAATGTTGCAAATGTTCTTTAACAAATGGCATATTCAATATTCTGATTAATGTATTTATTTATAGAAATTATATTGTATGTAAACTATTTCTTATGAATTGTTAAGCATATAATGGAGCCTTGTAGAAGTTTGGAATGCAGTTGTATAGTCCGACAACATCATAGGCAGCATAAAGCATCATTGGAGGATAAATTGTTTCATCCCATTGTGCAAACGTGATTCTTTTATCCTTAAATACTCCTGTTGGCTTTTTTTCAGCAAACAGTGATATCATATAATCAAAGCCTTCTTTCAAATGATGCCTCTTTAACACTGTTACAGCAATATCTTCGATTTGAGCATCTAAATAAACACCGAAAGTTTGTCTGAGCATCTTAATGTCCATTCTGATGTCTTTCATGATGAATTGGTGACTCCAAAGGAAATCCAACAAAATGGATGATGGCTTATTATATTTAATGATCAAGCATCCCAGCGAACTGCAAATTTGAAATAGTGCAATTTGTTCGTGTTTGAATGCATCCCATTCCAAATCCATTGCTAATGGCAATCCATCATTTATCGCTTCCAATCGATCTGATAAATCAGGATCGCTGGACTGAACAAATGTTACAGGAGTGAACTGACCTTCAAAAAATTCAACTTCTTTAGTTTCTCCTGGTTTCCATGTTCCACCAATTTTCACAATTTCGTTGCGCAAAATTGATGCATCGATTCTCTTAACATTTGTAATTATAATGTATTCGCCCTGCTTCTTCATTCCATTTGTGTTTTGTTGCATGTTATTAGTTGCTTCCATATGAATTAATGATTTGAAAATACCCAGATAAAAATTGAAAGTGACTTAGTAAATGTTTTGAATTTTTATGGCGGAAATTACCGTTATTGAAAAATTGAATCAATTTAACGGTGGCACATATAAACTAAGTGTAAAATATTTTGAATATCCGATTATATAAATGTTACATCAAAAATAGTTTATATGCAATAAAACCACAAAGTTAGCATCTCATAATTTATATTTTCCCGAGTAACTTTTTTCTTCAGAATTCTTGCGATTTCATTTATGGCATGCATATGCAAAATTATTCTATTATATTATCATGTTTTGTTGCATAGTTGGGAGCACATATTGCAGTTAATTCAAAAATGTTTTCCTCAAATAGCATCACAATCAAGCAAATTGATGAAATCACTATCATTCGATTCATTTCATGAAATTTCAAAAGATCCTTCATTAAATATCTATTATAATATCAATATCTATTAGATTTAAATTCAATAATTGGTATTTATTAATGAACTTAAGTAACTTAGAAAAAATTAGTGTACTATAATATGATTATTTGCATTTTTCTTATTACATGGATTGATGTTATGAATGCACTGTATAGAATCGATCCATGTAATACGTTGTTTCTTCTCCAACAAAATTATAAATGGATTTTATTGAAAGTTTAGTTATTCAATTGAACCATATTATTACAATCAACTCCTCAACAAATCATATGTCTCTCATGCCATTGTATTAATACATTTCCGTGCTTCTATATGTTTTGATGAAATCATATTAAAGCACTGAAATAAGGCAGAATTTGAGAATAATGATTGCCTTCACAACTTTATCATTACATAGATAGTCAACAGTTTATCTTTTCCGACATAGAAAAAATAAAAGGCCTTTTCACTCTTACTCTTATTGTAAAAGTGGTAAAAAGTGTTGGATTGAGAGGGACAGTAAGAATTCACATCATTGCTTGTACTATAGTGTGCATAAAGACTAGGGTCCTCATTCAATGAGATTGTTATTTTAATTGAAATTACATATTCACCGAAATATTTCGAAATTAACAAAATTATGGAATTAAATGTCAGTTAGCGAGCAGAATGCAATAAAATCAATAATTATATATATGTGCATTCTATTCTATAAGTTGATAACTGGGGAAAAATTGGCACTCGGATTTGGTTCAAAAATGAAATGGTATAATATGTGGCATACTGTGGAAGGATTAGTAATGTTTGCTAAGCGAAACTGACGAAGGACATTGAAATACTGAGCTCATTTCGAAAATTGATTAAACAAGGTATATGTTGATCATTAGCATTATTATTTCATTGAGATTCTGTAACAAAATCAGTTAAAATATTTCGATTTTATTTGAGATTTATCATATTTGTGTATAATTCGCCTAAATTTAGAAATTTGTCAATTGTCATAACTTAACGTCTTTGTCAAAAAATATAAAAAGTGACTAGCGATTTGAATGAAGGTTTGACACAAGTCCCCAAAATAGTACTAAACATTATTAAATGAGACTTGTTATGTGGTTAAGATGCGTTATGTAAGAAGCGTTAAACCATTTTATTTCAGATTGACGAGGATAAAGAAGGAATTTTCATTCCTAATATAAAAAGTCACTCTGTTTTAGATAGAAAGAACATCAAAACATTCTATTCTTCAGAGACTGAACAATAAAGCAGCGACAGCACTGTGATGGAACGATCTGCAGCACTATAGAGATAGCACTCACACATGGGAGAGCAGCATTTTGAATCGATAAATTACTCGATTTCCAAAGTCTCTGTTTCAGGCTTCATTCTCAGTGTTGGTGCCACAGCACAGTTGCCTTAGTGCATTAGCACTGAGGATGAAGCCTGAAACATAGATTTTGGAGGTGTTTTTTGTTCACCACCGTATGTGTGTGCTATCTCGACGGCACTGTGATGAAACGATCCGAAGCACTATAGAGATATCGCTCACACAGAAAGCTTGTAAACACGAAAGAAATAAATTACCTCATTTTTATTTCTTTGTTTGTGATACATTCTAACGCTAAAGTAGTCACAGGATACTATAGCCAAGTGAAGTATGTGACGTACAAAGCTCTCAGACGCAATGATTTATGTTTTCTTGCACCAAAGTCAATGTGCTGCACGCTTGACTTCATGCATGATAAATATGAAAATAACAAATGAAACACATATGGCAACCATAGTAAAATATACATAACACACATATAAACATATATACCTATACAACATATATCTTCTATCCTATGTTTTGATGAGAAATAGCTGAATCATTCATTCCTTGAGTCGATTATTTTTTGTATACAAAAACATCACACAACTAGCTCAATATTGATAATCATTGATTGACACACATATTATTGCTATGTATGCAAGTTACACTATATGTTTATAACAATTAAACTCAAAATAAATGTATTTTGTTTCACTAATTAATGGATCAAATTTAAAATATCTGTAGAAAACACAATCAACACCATAACACAGTTTACACAGACATGTGCAATATAAATCCATTGTGATATTGCACAATTATCAAGATTTTCAATCCTAATTATCTAATGCAATTAAACGGTTTCTTCCAACAGTATCATTTGACACCACCACAGCATGTCCATGGATGCAGGCTATTAAACTGCACAATAAAAAAATATATGTTTACTCCAAATTTATCGAGGAAAAAATGGATAAATGATAAGGTTATTCCAAAAAATGTGTTACCCTCCAGACTGAACATCAGGATAGTCTTCTCTACACAGCTTGAACATCAAGACAGTCTTCTCCCCAGTCACAATGTCATCTGAAGTAATTGACTAAATCATGAAGTTATCTGAAGTAGTTCACTCAATCTTCAAGTCATTTGAAGTCGTTAACCCCACTCAAAATGTCATTTTAAGTAGTTGATCCAGTCTTGCTTTCATTTTATTTTATTTTTAAATTGTTGTTATTAATATCTTTAATGCGCTTTAATTTTCAAATTTCTCAAATAATATCAATCAGTAGTGATAAATAAGTTTTTCAACGTTGCGAAATTTATAATTACATTTATTTCTTATAATTTAAATTTCACCAAAATTTATAAAAATTGACCTACCTAAAATAAATTGAGAAGCTCTCGCCGGATATATGGCTCAATTGCTAAGTCTTGGAAAGATGGATAACAATCACAACATGGTTTGATTCAATCAATCCATCATTTTTTGAATATTTTCTTTCAAATCATTTTTTTATTGTATATTGTCATTATTAACATCAAAATATAACATGTATTAGCATGCACTTCATGCACACCTATTGTGTTAAATTAAATTTGGCACCGACTCATAAGTTCTTTCATGGTATATTCGACAACGAATATGAATCATTAAACTTGATTATGCGAATTTGATGGCCCTATACATGAGCAACATGATCAAGGAAATGTGTCAACCAATCAGGTATAATCATGAAGTTGGCTTCAGATAAAATATGTCGAAAATTTGAAACAAAAAAAGCAAAAAAAATGATGGATTGATTGAATCAAACCATTTTGTGATTGTTATCTATCTTTCTAAGACTTAGCAATTGAGCCATATATCCGGCGAGAGCTTCTCAATTTATTTTAGGTATTTAATCACCAGCATGGCTTGTGCTCTCTGAAATTGCTTGAATCTTATGTATGGACTACTGTCACCTATGGGGATGTCGCAAAATGAAAATTCCACTAAGTTTTTAGACGAATTACTCAATACCAAGCAAAACAAGTTTATGATTTTTACAATTTCAAAGCTTTTTCCTCTAATTCTTTGTATAAAAGCTTTTAAATGCTATGCTGATTTCATATTTGGAGAAAAATTTTCTAGTGATGAGACCTGGCTGTCCGCACTTTGATTTTTGAGTTCAAAATTTTCCTCCAGAATTGCTATCAGGAACATGTTGTAATATGGATTTTGAACAAATTAAGCTTTTTTGAACGTTAGATCCTTTGAAATTTGCAAGCGACGATATGAAGGAAAAAAGTGAGAAAAATGCTCATTTTTTCATTTTTCATCAAAAGTCTTATTTTTCAGACCCGGTGTTCTCATTCGCTTGAGATGTTATAGAGGAAAGTATGCATGAAAAATAGCTACGAGAAATGTTTTTGTATCTTGAAAAAAAAGTAACTTTTATAAGAGCACTTTGAGTAGTTTACATCAATAAGGTTAGTTCCCTGTCTGTCCCTTAAAGGTATGATGAATAAAAATTACTGATATTTAGAAGCTATACTTGCAGTTATACATTTTGGTGACTATGATCGACTTATACGAGAGATTTGAATAAAATTGCTTCTACAGTATAGATATCCGACCACTCAGTTTTTGTTGCTCTGGGATACACTTTTTGTTTATACGTAGGGATTTGACACTTTTCTAGCAGATTTTTTACAAATTACATGTCAAAATTAAGTTACATAAATTTTGCCGAAGTTAAGGCTATTCGTTAGGCCAAATCTTTAAAATCATGTTAATTATTGTATTTAAAACATGTCTATCTAATTTCATCAATTGTGTCACATTTTTAGGGATAGAAATCCCAAGAAATATTTTTTTAATTTGTAAATTATTCAATTTTTGTTAAGCTGGGATAGGCTATCCCATCCCAAAAGCAGGATGATCTGACATGTTTTATTTACACGTCAGAAATTCACGTGCTTAATTAAGGGCTATCTAATATGCTTTATAATGCGCGTTTTATTTTTCTAATTCCATTATTTGTCATATTGCAAAAATAAAAATTCAGAAAATCACGTTTTTTAAGGTTCGGGATACGGGAGGGATAAGTTTTTGGATCCCTAATACTTTGGGAAAAAGTCGAATCTATATTCTGCAGTTTTCGAGATATAAAAGTGCATTTAATTTGACATTAAAAGTTTTTAATTTGAATTGTTTTCGAGACTTTTTGTTTTTAAAGACTTTGTAGATGAAATAGAAAGATTTTAAATAATAGGAGTGATTTTATAATATAAACAGTATAATAGAAACTTGACTGCAATCTTGTGTAAAGTTATAAAGCTGAAATCCCATGCATTAAAAAACAATCTTATATTTATGACAAATGAGAAGATATTACATTAATTTTCTTCATTTTCATGTAATTCATTTAGCAATAATCGAAAAAAAGATATATTTTTACAAAATTTAATTTCATATGGTAAATAAAAGCAATGATTTGCTTAAAATAGAAGCATCAGCTGCAGTAACCAGTAGAAGGAAACACACTCTATATTCTTTTTTATGCGAAATTTTGTTTAAACGGAATATTAGAATTGAGACCTCAAAAATTGTAGACCAAATTTTCTCTGTACTATAACAGTGTCATTACTGTATGCTGTCGTTCATATTGCTTTCAAGCCATGGTCTAGATATCAGTAACTTTGGTGTTCAAAAAATCAAATTTCATGACGTACTTTTGGAATGTTAATTACGATGGTAGCATCGATGAGAACTTGCCGCCAGTCTAAAACGAGGAAATTAAACAAGTATTTTATTTTCGAAGATATCTTAGCAAAAAAGAAGGAAGCCAGACTAGCTAGAATACCCAATATTACAGTACACCCAGGGACTTATAGCGTCAGCCAAGGCTTGAGCAATGACAGTGCTATGATGCCTCGTTATGCTAACGTCTTTAACGTCTAAACTTGAAAATATAATAAGGTTATTAGTCACCATACCTTTTTTCAAAAAAATTATTGAATGATTGAAAATATCGAAGTCTGCAAAACCTTCGACGGCAAACAGCCCGAAATTATCGCACTAGATGGTACAAAGACTTGCGGACAGATTTTGACTCAAATTTTGACCATTCTTGAGATAGAAGACGTAAATGATTATCGAATTTTGATTTATCGCGGAAACTTCGGTGCTGCGATTATGACTGACCTTGACAGGCCATTGGAAGTTTACGCTAAACCTGGCGGAAGGCTTATTCCGTCTCGTGAAAGAGTCAGAGCAAGAATATCACGCGATGAGGAAGATACAGTGAAGGTAAAAATTGACCTCACGATTCCTGTTGCTGATGTACTTCAAAACATTGCCGATGACCTTCAACTTTATTGTCAACCAGATCAATATTCGCTCTGGTATTACAATGAAGAGAGCTACAAGTTCCCACTCGAATCTACAAGGTGCATTGCTGTTCAGACATCCTTTGTCAAGAAATTCTACTTCAAACGCCGTTATTTTTTAATTTTCTCTTACGATTATGAAGATATGGATAGCTGTCTCCACGTTTTTAGAGATTGCAGATACAACTATACGCATTCATCGATCAATGTTACTGAAAATCAGGCTTTTGAACTCGCAAAACTTATTCTTTACGGAACAACAACAAATCTCAAAGATCTTAACATCGAATTAATTTCCGAAAGATTCAAAGATTTCGTACCAAAGCAATTCCGTGAATCCGCGATTATGGCAAGCAAAATTAAGAAATATATCATGCAGAGCGCTGCTATGGATAAGCTTCCTGCTATGATCCAATTTGTCAAGACAGTTCGTGAAATTCGTGGTTTCGGTGAAGAAATGTACAGTGCCACATTAACGGATAATACATATAAGGGCAAGAAGGTTGACTTATACTGCATTTCTCGCGGCCTCCGTATCTGTGAAAAGGGCAGCACACAAAACCTCTTCAATATTCACTCTTCATCAATCAAAGAATACGGTTATCACGGAAAGACAATCGATGTTCGTTATGTTGATCCAAAGACGAGCAAGGAGAACACATGCCACTTCTCTGTCAAGACAAGCAAACTTTTCCATGTTCATACGTATATCATTGATATCAACAAACTTTACATCAAGTTCGTCAAGAACAAGATGGACATGAGAAAGATTCGTAAGAAACAGAAGGCCCACATCGAGGTCACAACACTCGATCAGGCCAACGAAGTTATCAACGAGTTCTTGCAATCTGAAATCCTTAACAGAGCTCCAGAAACATCATCAGATCGTCTCCGTGTCGAAACAGAACCAGATCAACTTAAGCGTGATGACTACAGCTCATTCGATGAAATCCAGAACGTTTCATCGCTCATCGAAGATGAAGATTTCCAGGCAAGAATTGCGAAGTATCTTCCAAAGTACAACCTCGACTACCACGATGTTCAAGGCACAATCCAGCGTCTCGAGAACATTGCCACATCTATCCAGGCTCAGGTTGATAACTCCTTCAAGATGACAATCAAGGATGCTTCTTATTCCATTGAATGCGCGTTATTCTATATCAACGCTATCAACGATGGTTTCCATGCTGGTGATATCAAGAAGGAAATCGACTCCGTTGTTAAAGTCATTCAGATGCTTTTCGTCATGATCAAGCAGAGTGATACAATGAAGCTCGGTATCACAGATATCAGGAAGAACGTTATTCAGGGATACCAGTCAATTGTCAACTCAATTCCAGCTGTTGTCGAGAAATGCAAGGAAATCCAGAAGGATATGAAGGAACCAGAAGAGGCCACAAAGGAGGAATTCACTAAGCTCCCAAGAGGCTCAATTTATCTTTCAGCACTTGTCGAAGCCATTTATCGTCTTATGGGTTACTTGTTCGACATCAGACTTGATCTCCTTAAGGTGGAACTCAACATTCTCAAGCTCTTCCCTGTGTTATCAAAGTTCGCAATCAAGACATACAAGTTCTGGACAGAACTTGAATCCAACACATGCGACATCAAGAGCAACTTGAACGATTTGATTCTCACATACAGAGAAATTTATCCATATCTTCAGAATGCCTTCAAGTGCCTCAAGATGCCACCAGAGCTTCTCAACGATTTCCACCTTCACTTCAGAAGAGTGCTCAACTTCACATGGCTTGGTCTTATCTGCTTCGTCAATCCGGGCGAGACAGTTGGTATCAAGTTCTTCCCAGGTACCCTTTACCTCCGCCACAAGGCACTCAACGCTTTACAAGATGCTGTTAGGTACTTCACAGAGTTGATGAACTTGTCCAACATCCAAGCAGATACTAAGCTCATGGAACTCATTAGAAGAGCTTCAGCTGAGTTCGATAACACAACAAACGTCGCCCTCAAGGTTATGAACGATGTTATTGCACAGCCAACAAACGATGCTCTCAGATTCGTTATGATTCAGGCCATCAACGTTTCCAGGAGATACTTCATCGAAATCATCGATTACTGCATTAAGCTCGGTCCAAACATTCAGCCAGAAATTATCCAGCAGCTGAACTACTTCCTCGACTCAATCGACTCATTCCTTTACTCACTTTCACCAATGAACATTTCTACAACACGTGTCAGAACATTCTCCGAGTCTCTTACTGCTCTCGTTTCAGCCATGAAGGATCAGCAGAGCGTCTTCGGCGATCAGTGGATCGACAGAATGTCAGAGTCTCGTGATCAATTCCTTGAGTGGAACAAGGTTCTTGCCAAGTCTCCAACAGACGGTGGCAAGCTCTTCAAAATTCATCAGAAGCTCCACAGCATCACACAGAACATCATGACACTCAGAACATACTTGGAAGCAGACAACCACAGAACAATTCCAATCATTATCGAAGTTATGATGCCATCAATTGCAAAGACACTTGCAAACCCAGAAATGAGAGATGACTACGAGAAGTGCACACACGTTTCAGCTTTCTGCCAGCTCCACATGAATGTTGCTAAGCTCATCACATATCTCACAAACGTTTCTCTCACACCACAGGTTGCTGTCCAAGAAAATGCTCTCGCTAAGCTTTATGTCAAGCTTGATAAGGCCAAGGAAGATTACAACAAGCTCACACAGATCAGACCACACTTGATGCAGAACCCATTCAACTACACATTGTATTTGAACATCAAGGTTATCATCAATAGCTTGCTCATCAACCTTGCTAACATTGTCGAAGATGCCGAAAACATTTCTGCTGTCACATGCTCTAACGCTGCAGTCCTTCATCTTGCTGATGTCTTTCGCACAGCCAGACTCTACTTCGAGAAGTGTACAGAAGTCAACATCAGACCATACATGAAGGTCTATCCAAAGGAGTACATCATAGGCTTCAGAAAGGAAGTTATCGGACTTATGGCTCAGTTCAGAGAGTTCATCAGCACCAACCAAGACTTGAGACTTAACCCACTTATTGAGAAAGAAAACTCTGAAATCAAGGTCCTCATCAAGGATCTCATGAAGTTCGAAGCTGAACCATCCACTGCCTTCAACATCTACACAGTCAAGATTTACGAATGGCTCGATGCTATGTACAAGCGCACAAACGATATTCCTGAGATGTGGAATGAAAAGCGTAAGGCTGTCTTAGACCACCTTATCGAGCACACAGACAAAATTAGAGTTGGTGAGAAGCCAAATCCAACAATCTTAACAGGCGTTATCACAGAGCTCATCGAACTCATCAAGGACTATCCATCAAAGATCATGCCAATTGCTACTTCTGCTGATGACAAGAATATCAACAAGTTCCTTTCTATCTTCAAGGGCATTTACCAAGTTCTCGAGAACGCTCTCAAGACATCCAAGTTAAAACCAAAGGATATCGAAGAGATTCGTCTTCAACTCGTTTACTACATGCACTTCTTCCCAGAGCTCACAGCCCAGGTTAAGGAGCACGCAACAACAAAGAAGCTCATGACATCATTCGATGATTTAGTCAACCTCATGAGACAGATGCTTATGCCTTCTTCCATCGACTACGTTTGGGAGCCAATTTTACCAGTCGATTCCAACGATATTGGCGAACTTGCTGCTGCCCTTAAGAAGATGTTCCAGGATATGGCTCATATCTTCTCCGAGCTCGAGTTCCATCCAATCGTCGACGACAGCACAAGAATCACAATGCTTATCAGACAAGTCAGTCAGTTCTATCAGACGAACGCATCCGTCCTCAACATGTCTCGTGAACAGCTTGAAAAGAACCTTCCATCCTTCTGCAGAGGTATCGAAGCCGAGTTAGAAGCTATGATCAACCTCATCAAGCTTCTCGGCCCAATCCTTACAGATAGACAACTCATCGAAACTTGCGAGGCCGTCCAGGAGACAGTTAACAACGTCATCAAGCTTTCCGACTCTCACTTCCTTACATCCGCCAAGGCTATGGAGTTCGCTTCTGTTACATACCCACTTGCCCAGAAACTCGTTACTTTCATTCGCCAGGCGATTCAGAAGGGTGTCGTCAACGAATCAAAGTCATTCCTCGAGGAATTCGCTGCTGCAATCGATGCTATTCCATCCAACATTGAGTCTATGAAGCCTCACGAAATCCAGGCATTGGCTAATAAGCTTTACGAGGTTGTCCTCAAAGGCTTTGCTAACTCACGTACTGATATTGATCCAACAGATTTCGCTTCAATGATGTACGATTTGTACAACCAACTCGGCGGCTACATCTCGAAGGATCCAGTACCAATTGCGAAGACAGAAACATTATTGTTCCCACTTGATTACTTCAAGGGCAAAGATGTTGCAACGTTGCTTGCGAAGTACGTCGCAGCTATCAATGGCGAAGCTGCCGGCGAAGAAGCCGACAAACTCGCTATGGAGCTCATCACTGTCAAGCCAGAGCAGTCTAAGTCCGCACCAGCCATGTTCAAGTACTTCTCCAAGTTCGCTAACGAGGCAAAGAACCTCAAGAAGCCATTCGCATTCAGCAGATTCCTTGCTCTTGCACAGGAAGAAACATCTGCAAAGATCGATGGCATTTCTCAGATCATCATTCAGTCTTCTCTCAAGAGCGCTCAAATCATCGAGCAGATGCGTGATGAAATCAAGAATACAAAGATGAAGACAGTCTATCACAGGCAGCTTGTTGAATCCCTCAAGAACACCGATTTCTCCATGATTACATCTCTCAAGAACATGCCAGGTGTCGCATTCGTCTACTCTCCGCTTAGACTAATCAACCAACTTGTTGTCCTTTCATGCATTAGCGAAGAAAAGTTTGTACAGTTCGCTAAGGATCTCAATGAGTCTCTCGTTTCCTGTGATGCAGCGATCCAGTCATTGCTTGCTAACATAATCGCACATATTGCCAGAAAGTGCGAGAAGTTGAACATCTTCCCAGACTTCGCCAACAACGCTTGCAACTACTTAAGGAAGCCACACATCATGACTTCTTATGATGCAGAGTTCACTGCCAAGCTCGTCAACTTGTTCATGACATTTGACAGTGCTTCTGCTTCCACAATCAACGAAAAGTCTGATGATAAGGAATACAAGGAGCTTAAGGCCATCATCGACTCAGTTGCACCAATCAGACCATTGATGCAACAGCTTACATCCCCAGCAGCTGCCAGACAAGTGGCAACGCTCAACACGCTCATCCAGGCAATTGTTCAGATGTACAACTCTCCAAAGACAGACAAGAACGATATCGAAGAGTATGAGGTTCTCAGATCGCTCGCCAAAACAACAGCTCTCAACCTTCACACCGCAACAGAAACAGGCGTCGACACAAAGAAGTTTGCAGAAGGAATCAAGCTTCTCGATGAAGCCATTACAGTTGCCGATGAGGCAGCACTCGCTATTTCAAAGGGCAATAGCACACTTTCACTCAAGTCTGGCATCGAGCTTCTCGATAAGGCATTTGCATCATTTGCTTCTGCCACAGGCGAGATCGAAGCAGACGAAGAGGAGGAAGTCAAGGAAGAAGAAGAGGAGAAGAAGGAGGAGGAAGAAAAGGTCGAATACGTCGATGTCTTTTCCGAGCTCCCGAACCTCTTCCAGTATGTTATGGTTCAGAACTGGGAGGCACTTGTCGATCTAACACACAAGTGCGTGTTTGCAATCGACGGAGACCACCAGGTTCCAGATCTTGCAGACATGATCAAGGCTGTTATGGAAGGTGCCGATAACAAGGATCCATCGAAATTCGAGGCATTCATCGAATGGTATGCTGTCAAGGAAGAGAAGGAGATAAAGTCTATGAAGAAGCCGACTGCAACTGTCGCCAATATCGAGGCAGCCATGCTCGACACAATCGATGAGTTCAGAGCCCTCAGAGCAGTCTTCGGAAAGAATCCAGAAATGGATGGAAGAAACCTCGTCAACTTATGCGCTACAGCACAAGTCATTGCTGGAGAAGTCTTCAAGCATTTCCAGTACGTTTCATCTTCCATCTTCGAGTTCTACATCCAGACAGCCAATCAGTTGTGGCCAAACGTTGTTGCAGTTCTCAACAATCCAGATGCTCATAAGTCTGCTCTTCGTTCAATTGCAAGACTTATCTCTGACTTCTCGTATGTCCTTGAAGACTGCACACTTCAGGATACACAGCCACCATCATCAGCTCTTAACAAGTCACGCTTCACATATGGCAGCGCCTGCGCAACGATGATCAAGTCTGCAGGTGAACTTCTTGCTAATGTTGCTATGGGTCGCTATCCACAGCTCTACAAGAAGCTTGTGTTCCCACTCGGAGCCAGCTTCAATGCACCAATTTCAGATGCTGAAACTGCTTCATGTTACCTCCAGCAAGCTAACTTGAAGCCAGAGGTTGGCGAAGAATTCAAAGTTCACTTCCAGCAGCAAGTTGCCGCCTACAATGCTCTTATTCCAATCATGGATAAGTTCACAGCACTTGAAGAAGCACTTAACATCTCAGTTGGCTTCTTCAAGTCCATCTTTGCAGCCTTCATTGACACAAAGTTAATGAGTGACATTGTCGAGAAGAAGAAGGACCCAGAGTCAGCGAAGAAGCTGCCTATCAGGTTCACTATTCCTGTTGTTACAGCAGACAACACGACAATCGATGCAATATCCAAGGAGCTTCCACAGAACTACTCCGCTTATCAGGAACAGATCGACTTCATCAACAAAGCTCTTGCAGATGACACAGAAGTCACCAATGAGCAGCTTGTTGAAGCAACGATAAAGTTCCACGAGCGTGCGAAGGAGCTCATTGTCAATGTTCTCCGTGCATCTGCTGCTTGTATCGATGTCGGAGATCAGTCCAACCTCACGGCTCTTGCAAACAGCATCGTCATTACTGTCAACGATATCACAAAGGGTGTCAAGGCATTCTTAATGGTTGAAACAGGTTGGAAAGCAAATCTCGAAACAACAATCACAGAATCCACACATATCATCCAGAGCGTCAACAAGGTCATCGAGCACTCCATCGAAGTTGCCAATGCAAAGAGCATCGAGGAGGACTTGGTTCGCCGTGCAATCGGTGACCTCGCCAAGCCATTCTTCACGATCCAGCAACAGATCCAGGAGAAGCTCGAGGAAATCTCGAAGCTTGCTCCATCTGTCCAGCGCGAGTACGGAACATCCCTCGGCGAAGTTATAAGCACACTCGCTGCTACTGTCGCTAAGATCATCATGTATCTCCGTGATCATCAACAAGATATCAACGTATCACAGGACTTCTTGAAGCAATCAGCAGTTTCCGGCGCTCAGATCCTCACACACGTTGTCGAAACAATGCTTTCAATCGCTCAGACACCAGAGAGCGAAGATATGCTTATCGAGTCTGCTAAGCACGTCGTCCAGACAGCAGAAGGATTCAAGAACACATTCAGAGCCCAGCGTGGTGAACTTCTTGCTCACAACGAGACTCTTAACGGTGTTATTAACATCGCTAAGAAGCTCATTGAAGCTGCTGAGGCTGCCAAGAAGGCTCGTGCTGAGCGTCTTGAAGCTATTCGCCACCGTGAAGAGGAAGCTGCTCGTCGCAAAGCTGCTGCCGAAGAACGCAGAAGACTTGCTGCCGAAAGAAAGGCAAACGCGCCTGCTCACCAGCCACCAAAGGAGCTCTTGATCAAGCTCCTCAAGCTCGAATCCGATATTATCAAGGCTAGACTTTACCTGAGACAACAGAAGAAGGTCGTTGATGAGCTCAATGCTGAGTAAATTTTCATTTTTTATTTTTAAATATTAAATCAATATTATCGCCATCACTGTGAATTTCGAGAATAATGGAATAAGGCATTTTTCATGAATTGTTTTGCAATTTTCATTAAATCTCAATTTTGGAATAGCAATTGATTTTTCTGCTTGACAATATGCAGTTGCAATGTGTGAAAGATCATTTTTAAACCTTTTTGAAGTGTCACTTTTGTTATGCACTTTATCATTTTATAAATCGAATTAAAGAATTTATACAATATTTCTACAGTGAAAATAATCAAAAAGCTCAGAAACTATTACTCGCACTCTATTTAAAATGTTTGGATTTTTAAAATTTAAAAATTTAGTCCCATTCTCAATCTGATCATGGAATTACGTTTTTGGTTTTAGTTAAGTAATTAACTTTCTTTGCAGTTTTGTAATTCCAGTCAGAGCCTTTCCAATGACTTTCTCTGTTGCAGAATTACCGAGGATGTGCTTTGTCTTGAAAGCGTAGTTTAAAGCTTTGTAATTATTGCCAATGGGTCCAAGAGCTAATAAACCGCCTTCTATAAGGAGTTCCTTACCATTTCCACCTTCTGTGCAATAGGTGTAGGCTGATCTAGTGAAATTGATTATGCTGTATGCAGCAAGGAGTGTTGTAAGGATGACCATTTTGAAAATGAAGTGAGAAGTCTTATCGAAATCCTTTGGTGACTTGTCTTACAAATTTATAAAGACTATCTTATGTAAAATAATGAATATTAAATAAATCCATATATGTTATCACTTTATAACGACAATACTCTATCGTGTGTTATTGTTTGTGAAATGAAAGTTTGATGAATATATTATTACCTCAGTCTAATATAAAAATCTATGTACTTGATGATTTCTATGCTTAGGTGTCGGTAATTTTTTCGAAATTGATGAAATTGTCTCCGAATTTTATAATTTTGTCGGAAAGTGTTTAGTGAGTTGATTGAGGCCTGTAATGATACTTCTAATGTACTTAGGAGTATCTGCCCTAAAATATGTTAATATATAACGAATAAGCATCACATCAAAAATAGATTTGTTTTCCAACTCGAAAATTTGACAAATAATGAATTTGCATGTCAAATAATACAAAATAAACACAAGCTACTAAATTAGAGATGTTTTCAAATTCATTATAAGACATCCCTTCAAAATTCTCATTATTGAAAGCAGTATCTTTGAAGGGATGTTAGGGAAAAATGTCATGTAAAATTCAACGATAGAAATGTAATATCAAATTTTGTGTTAAAATTGTTATGTAAAAGAATTTTGACATGTAAAATTTACGTGTCATAATTTTGTTGGAATTTTGACTTGTAATTATCTCAATATAAATTTTAGCCAGAAAATTTTATCATGAGTGGAGAAGTTGAGATTACATCGCCTGAATATTTAATTCCAAAGCTTCAGAAAATAGCAACATCTTCTTCAGTTGTTGCTTCACACATTGGATTGAACAATATACCCAATTTACTAATGATTTTCCAAAATATAACAAGTCTTGATTTATCATCAAACCCGATCAACTCGATTGACGTACTTTGGGGCAGTGCATTACTCAATCTTCACAGATTAAACCTGTCTGCGTGCTGGTTAACGCAGTTACCTTACGGACCACCATCATTCTTCAATACTCTGTTAGAATTTTACCTGGATGGTAATTTCCTGTCAAGGAATCCGCCAAATTTCTCCGTTTTTCCGCATTTGAAGAAACTTTCAATAATTGGAAACGATTTTACAGAAATTCCTGTCTTACCACGATCTTTGGAAACATTAATTTACAGAATGAACAGCTTCTCATGCATACCAGACTGCGGAATAACAACATTAGATGCATCATATTGCAACACTCCAAATAACATTAAAATATTAGCAAGACAACTGGGATACTTAGATATATCACATGGAACGCTAACTGGTGATATAGTTTTGCAGTCTGTTCCACTTCTTTCACAAATTAATCTTTCTCATAACTCAATCACTTCAATAAACTTTGAAAGTTCACGTAGATTGACAGAAGTTGATCTTTCCTATAACGGACTCGAATCAATTCCTTCTGTTCTCTATACACTTCCAATGTTGAGAATTTTGAAGCTTCAACATAACGTTATTTCAGAAATAGATACAAAAATATCATCGCTGAGAAGACTAGAATATCTTGATATATCTCACAATTCAATTTTCACTGGAAAAATCCATCTTCCAGATAGATTGAAAGATTTCTTGGGATCGTTCAATATATTCTTAGCTTTCTCTTCTTTCCCGCTTTCTCTTGAAACATTTGATGCTTCTTTCTGCAAATGTCTTGTTATACCGTCATCAATCCATAAGATGAAATCATTGTCGCTATTCTTCGTCAACAAAATTTACTTCTCTCAGTCAATGCTTTCCATCAAGTTTACTTCGAATCAAGATGGTACAGATGGTACAGCAAATGAGAGTGAGAGACTCATTCCTATCATAAGTCCACCGGTTCCTGAACAGTCACTTATTAATGATAGCCTTGGCAATGGAATTGGATGCAGTGCTACACTTGGACGATCTACAAAATTCGAGGATAACTTCATGTACTTGAAACATGGAAATGCACTGTTTGTTGGTGTGTTTGATGGGCATGCGGGACATGAAAGTGCTCTCATTTCAGCCGAATGCTTTACAAGAATATTGCCAAAGTTTGATTTCGAACAATTTGCATCAACTAAATTTAATCCAAAGACAGTCAAAAACTTCCTTAGAAGATCATTTGCTGAAGTCAATGATGAGCTCAGGAACAGAAAAGTTAAAGATGGTACAACAGCTGTAGTTGTATGCTTATTAGATAGCCATGGTGCTGTTGCTCATGTCGGTGATAGTTTAGCTCTTTTAGTTGGAGCCAAGAACTCAAAGCTTTTAACGAAAATGCATCGTCCAACAGACAAAGAAGAGTTCTCAAGCTTAAGAAAGAAGAATATGTTCGTCAGCTCTGACTGGCGTGTTGATGGAAAACTCTCTGTTTCGAGAAGCTTAGGAGATTTCTGGTGTTGTGGAGGAATGTATGATGATGCCGATGTTTCCTTCTTCGAGTTGGATGATGATTCTCTCTCCATTGTCCTTGGATGCGATGGATTATGGGATTATGTTGATGAAGGAACAGTTTGCAGCGTTGTTAGAGAAATAAGGGATCCTGTTAAAGCCTCTAAGCTCCTCCAAGATATTGCATTCGCTTCTGGATCTCATGATTCCATTTCAGTAATTGTCGTCAATGTTGACAAAAAATCTGTTTGTAATTAATAAATGCTTATATTCGACTTTCACGAAATACAACCTTTTTTATAAATTCAAAGCAGAAAACAATAATTCCAAAATAATGAATTGATATCGAGAATTATAAAAAAGATATATTATAAAAAGTGAAGCTGTACAAATAGGGATATTATTTTCAAGTTATAATTTGATAAAATGATTTTTGCCATGTAATTTTTAATTTGGCATAAATATTTTTTATGAAAATAAATATGGATATGGTGTTCACTGACATTGTCTTTGATAAATTTCATAATAATGACAATTTTATTCAAAGGAATCAAAGATATTCAATTTTTTTGACTAAGCGAGCGAAACCATGTTGAAATAGTCCACCGTGACATAGTTAAGCTATTACATTAGCCAAAACAAGAGAACAATTATCATTTCAGATTGAATTTCTCCAGTCTTATAATTTTCCATTCACACACAATCATAAAATCCAAAATAAATGATATTCCTCGTTCAATGTGATGTGAGGAATTTCCCGCCATTCCTGTCACTTTTATATAGTTTATTAATGGCCGATCCACTTGAGGACGAGTTATTGAATTACGACGAAGACGAAGCAGTCGATGCCGCCCCACAGAAGGAAAAGGAGCAGCGCGGCCACTACGTCGGCGTCCATACAACAGGTTTCCGTGAATTTTTGCTCAAGCCAGAATTGATGCACGCTATCAGCGACTGTGGCTTCGAGCACCCATCACAGGTCCAGCAAGAGTGCATTCCACACGCTTTACTCGGCACAGATATCATCTGCCAGGGCAAGTCTGGTATGGGTAAGACCGCTGTTTTCGTTATTTCCGTTCTCCAGCAGCTCGATCCAGTTCCAGGTGAGGTCTCCTGCCTTTGCATTGCACCAACAAGAGAATTAGCTTTCCAAATCACACAGGAATTCCAAAGATTTACAAAGTTCATGCCAGACGTCAAGTCTGTCTGCCTCTACGGTGGTATTCCAAAGCAGCAGAACATTGCCACACTTAAGGAAGATAAGCCATCAATTGTCGTCGCTTGCCCAGGTCGTTGCCTCGACTTAATCAAAGACAAGAAAGATAACGCTTTAGATGTTTCCAAGGTCAAGTTCTTCATCGTCGATGAGGCTGATAAGATCTTTGATCAGCCAGACATGAAGGATACAGTCAACAAGATTTACAAGGCCCTTCCAAAGGACAAACAATGCCTTTTATTCTCCGCCACAATGCCAGATGCTATGAAGGACATATGCCGTTCATACACACACAATGCCACAGAAGTTTTCGTTGATGATGATAAGAAATTAACACTCCACGGTCTCCAGCAATTCTACGTTAAGCTTGCCGAGAACGAGAAGAACCGCAAGCTTGTTGATATCCTTGAAAACTACAAGTTCAACCAAGTTGTTATTTTCCTTGACAAGAAGGAGCGCGCAAGGAATCTTACCACCCTTCTCAACGAGTGCGGCTATCCAACAATCGCCATCTACGGTAACATGAAGCAGGAGGACCGCATTCGTGCTTACAAAGAATTCAAGCAGTTCAAGCACCGTATCCTCGTCGCTACCGATCTTATCGCACGTGGTATCGATGTCGAGCGTGTTAACATCGTTATCAACTACGATATGCCAGATTCAACTGATACATACCTACACCGTGTTGGCCGTGCAGGCAGATTCGGAACAAAGGGCCTCGCTATTTCCTTCGTTGTTACAGAAGATGATGTTGCTATGCAAAAGAAGATCCAGGATAGATTTGAACTCAAGATCGACCAGCTCCCAGCATCAATTGCTCCAGACACTTACATGAATGCCTAAAAAACAATAATTAATTTATATCCAAAAATTATGTCCAAAAAAAAATGAATTTTTCAGCCAACGAGTTTTAGCCATGATGGAAATCAAAAGATGATGATGACAACACAGTATCATAATAACTGTTATTGCCAATCTTGGTTTCTAAATAAATTTACGAAATTTACATGGCCAAAGGAATAAATCTATATCCCAATCCTCGTAATCAATCCCTGAAAAACTCGGCTCTATAACTCATAACAATCATAATTTTGATATTTGAAATAATATTTGTTTGTTTTCTTTTAAATAAATTACCATGAATATTGATAATTGCAGATAGAGTGCACCTTTAACTCAGCTTTATACAACCCAAAAAGCATTTTATTTTTGCTTACAAAATCATATTTTTAACAATTAAAGCGTATCTTTATGATAATTTGATATTGCTGAGGCAGCTTATTTCAATTCTGAATGTTCCTCTATCATTGTCCCGCTCCGATTTTATTATGTTTGATAAATCATTATTGAACTAAAAGTGATCATGATTAAGCTTTCATTATTAATTGAGAATAAAAATATCAATATAAAACATCGATAAATCACAAATTTTGTAATATTTTAGGTCAAAATTCTTTCAATTCATTAACATTTCTTTGGAGAATCTAATTTCTCCATTTTAATCATGATGCTCATTTCGTTCTTTTATTAATTCAGGATAAATCAATTTCAATTCACAAATTGATTGAAATCTGCCCACATTTATGCACAAAATGCCACACTTCAAATTGTCATTGCAATTATTAAGTAAAACCACCTCATTAGCATAAAGAAGCTAATCTCAACGAATCAAATGTGGCATTTAGACCTATGGATGAGTGATTTATATATGAACATCGAAATAATGATGTTCCGCTGGCGGGATTTTAATAATTCCTAATACAGGATAATAATTAAAATCTGTACGTTAAAAACTGGACGTTTAGATTGTATCAATTAAACGTCCAACTTCTCAATTTTTAAATTTAATAATTTATCTAAATAATGACCATCAGTGGCAATGCAGTCCCGTAGTCCACAAACTCTCTGAAGATGTAAAGAAATTATTTTTCACAGAAAAGTTGAACGATAGATCCATACGTTTAAAAACAAATGAGTTCAGAGAAAGTACCGACAGGGAGCGAGCCCTTGGCACCAACACGTGTGAGGATGCGGTCTGCACCAACTCGCTTCTCATGGCGTAACAGTGATGGTGGAAAGTATAGAACACGCAGTGAAAAGAAAAATCGAAGAGACAAGAAGAGACGCTATGGCTCCGAGAAGTGGGCTGATGCTCCGGTTACTGACTTCATCAACGGTTCCTGGACCAGAGAAGAAGACGAAGCGATCGTAGACTGGGTAAACACACATGGACCTACATCATGGACGAAACTGGCTGAATCACTTCCAGGAAGGATAGGAAAGCAGTGCCGTGAGAGATGGCACAACTCCCTGAACCCTACATTGATCAAGACAGGCTGGACACTCAAAGAAGACCAAATCATATGCAAATTCCAGTTCAAGCTAGGAAATCGTTGGGCGAGAATAGCTGAGATGCTTCCAGGACGTACTGATAACGCTGTTAAGAACAGATGGAACTCTACACTCAAGAAGAGAGCCGCACAAATTCTCGCAAACTTGCCACCAAGTCCAAAGAAGCACTCTGAATCATCAGAGGAGTCTGACCCAACAGATGAATCATTTGACGATGAGACAAAGACAGCATCTTCACCAACACATGCCCCAGAAGATGAAAAGATCATTGAAGACGAGAAAAAGAACATTGACGTCCCTTTGCTACCAGAAGACTTGCCGACATTGGTGATCCCAACACCAGCATTCGAAAAAAACTCTGTGGTTTTCACAATGCTTTCTCCAATCTCTCCTACAATGAGGACATCCCCGTTCTTATCGACAATTGACAAGGATTCGCCAAAGGCTGATTGGATCGAATCGTGGGAGAATCAGGAACAGGAAATTACGGATAGTATTGGACAATCTAACATTGGGTTGTTCGACATATGCTGCCCAGAGTTGTAATCATATGTTTGAATGAATTAATATGTGTGTTGATTTAAAAATCTTTTTATTTTAACTTAATTGGGGACTCAATTTAGTCCAAGCATTTTCTTCCAAAACCAATATAAAACCATCGAATAATACTTCAACTACTATTTGAAATTAGCACAAAGCCTTAAAATGAAAAATTTGTTTGAAATTTTTATGTTATATTAGTAAAAAGAAAGATTAATGTATTGGTTCCATAGTGTAATGGCTATCACTGGGGACTCTGAATCCCTAAATCCAGATTCGATTCCTGGTGGAACCAAAATTTTTCTCTTTTTCTTCAAAAAAAATTTTTAACCTTTTGTTTTAAAATCATTCAAGAAATAGGAAAAAAAACTCAAAATAATACAAATACAACAATATTTACTAACAATAAAGATATTCGATAAATATATTTTTCAAAATTAAGATGAAAGGTAATTATACATATTTTGTGCTTGCAGCTCTTGTTCTTTCAACCATTGTATTGAGCACAAATCGTTAGCAGACATTCTTTGATCTGGATTTTTCTCCAATAAACCAGCAATCACTTGTTTCAACTCATTTGGTATAGATGGTATATCTGGGAACTCTAATTCGCCTAAATCTAAACTCTTCGAAACGTTCTTCACATAATTTTGTTCAACTTGAACTAGACCACGTTCCAATTTGTATGGATAGCATCCGTACAGAAGGACAAAAACTGTAACGCCAAGACTCCAAAGATCTGGTGGACAAGGTTTATATAATGTTGGAGAAACTTCTGGCGCCATAAAAATGGGTGATCCTGTATATCCTGTAAGCATTTCATCGTCTGATTTTAATATTGCTGAAACTGAATAATCGCATAAAACGTAATTACCGTCAATAAGCAAAATATTTTGAGGTTTGATATCTCTATGAACAATCCTATGCGAATGCATATACTGCAAAGCATTTCCAATCTGGTTTAGTAATTGAATTGCTCCAGAAACAGATATTTCTGGTTTGTTAGATGGTGTGAGTGCTCCATGCTGTGCTAATGGCATTGTTACAATAAAATCGCCTGTTATCGATTTGAAATGCGAGTAAACTTTCAAACAAAAATTATTATCGAGCATTTTTGCAATTTCTACTTCCAATGGAATGCCATCGCGAAGGTTATTGACTTTTTTATATCTTTTGAGTGCTACATGCTCAGCTCTATCGTCCTTAATTGCTTCATAAACAGCTGCTTCTGCACCATCACCAATTCTCCGTATTATAGTGTAACCCTCGATTTCATCTTCCGCTGATTGGAAATATGTTTGTGACTGCTTCGTATTTTTGTTGTTTGCATCCTCGCATAGACTAGAAGCGAATTCATCGCAGAATCTGTTGATAGGATTTGAAATAACGGCCAACAATGGGTGTTCAGCGGTTTCGCCTGCACCGTTAACACTCCTGTCGTCAACCTTTGAACCACTAATACCCAAAACGAAGAAAAGCAGAAAAGTGTCACTAAATTTTCAAAAGAGTTCCGATTTTTTACCAATTACATCTTACATTGTCAAAAACATTTTTGAAATGTCAAATAACCCTTTTCTCCTCATCCAATGGTTTTTGATGCTCTTTTATTATGTCAATCTGCTAGCCAACATAATTATAATCTTCCACATTAATACGAACCATTTCCAATATTATGACAAATTTTACATTACATGGCAATTATGAATTACTCAAAAACGCGTATCTCGAAAAATAACAGATAAAATCAAAAGATATTGTAATAATATATTTTACATCTATAGCCTATTAAATTGGTAAAGTTGCAAGCTTGGAAAAGGACTATTCTGTGATTTTTCACTGGATTAAAATTCTTAATTCTAGTTTACTTGTCAAAAAATGTTATTACATTGCAGATTTTATTGAAGAGGAAAATCGAATGATCTTTAAGGATCTATGATAAAGGATATATATTTTAACATAACATTTACTAGAAACAAAAAATATAAAAATTATTCATTTGCCTTATTAAGCTCTTCGATCCTATCATATAGACTGTTAATTGATTCTTTGAGTGTATTGATATTGTCGCGCAACTCTGCAACCATTTCATCAGAAGCTGGAATTCCTTCTGAATTTGTTGGATTTTCAACAGGTGTCGGGACATATTTCTTGTATAAGCTATCGATTGAATCCAATGTCATGCCATCCAATTTGTCAGCCAGTTCATTATGTCCATAAAACCTCGCTAATTCTGATGGAGTTTGTTCTTTGTCATTGAGAGTGTTCTTATCGGGTGTCGCCAACAACAATATCTGGCACATATCCCAATCATTTCTATAAGCAGCAATATGCAAAGGAGTGTTTCCGCTCATTGTTTTATGCATGCAATCAGCGGGCTGTTGTGGAGATTCATCACTTATCGGTGTATTTTTGAATAATATTCTTTCTATTTCGATATTAAATTCTGGTTGCATGAAATTTTGCGTTAAAAGAAGTGCCTGGCCGTGACGACAGAATGACACTGCGATGTGTAATGCAGTGAGGTTCATATCTTTCGATAATAATGATTGTACAGGATAATCAATATTTGCTTGAATATATTCTGTCTTTAGAAGAATTTGCATGCAGGAAGGATTCTCAATAATGGCAGTGTAGTGTATTGGTGCCCATCCGTTGCAGCAAATGCTTAAATCTGGTTTTAAATTCTCGATAAAATAGTAAAGAACTTCGCTTTTTTCACAAGCAATGGCGAAAATCACTGGAGTTGGATCTATTAATTCTGGAAATACGCGATTTAGTGCAGGATTCTTCACAGGAATTTTATGATGAATAATTAATTTGCGATTTACATCCATATGAGTGAGCTGGAGCTTCTTTATTTCTTCGATTTTTCCTTCTTGAATTGCTTTTATCACTGATTCTTCGAAATCATACAAGCTCATTGAAATTAATCTAATAAAAAAAATGAACAAAAAAAATGTTTTTTTGATAAGTGAATTTTATAGTCGTTTTCGACATTCATAAAAGTCTTTCATTTTTCAATATCTTTCTTTCTAACTTATAGCAAACATAATGCAGGATCTATAGTACCTATATTATTATTTAGAAGGAAATAATCAAACAAAAACAATCTTGTGTTATCTAACTCATAAAATCAATATTCCTTAATTTTCTTTCTAATTTCTGGTGAACATAATAGAAGACATGTAAAATCTATTTTATTAGTTGACAGCAAATCATAAAAACTCATATAATAGAATAATAATAGAAAAAAGAACAAACAAAAATTTATTTTTTGAATTTCTTGAATAGGAGTTTTCTATCTTCATGAAAGTCGTTCATTTTACGGTAACTTTCTTTCTAAGTTCTATTTAACATAATGCAGGACCAATGTTCCTTATGTAATGTGTTAAAAGCGAATCTGTTATTTAAAATGAGTGAACAAATTTTAGAAACAATATACTATTGTCTGATTATTTTCAAAGTTTGTATTAATGTTGAAATTTTTTCTTGATCATTATCAAGAAACATTGCTATTCTCTGCATCCAGTTTTCAGTACTCATGACTCTGTGCCAGAATATTCTTGTGAGAAAGCCAAGAGCGTCTCCTGGATACATTAGACTTGGAAATTCACTGATTGAATAACACAAATGTTTAGTAATGCATGCACAGTACCTTGCAATAAGACTCTCTGGTAAACTATCATTTAATTTGATCAGATAATAAATTGCAAATGAATTAAAGAATAATTTTGATTGTAATGGCAAGAAGTTGAGAATTATTTCGTGTATTTCTTGAGTTAAAACATCACAAGGAGAGATGTAATATATGAAGCACATTAATGCAAGGAATTCTTCATAGCTTGTATTGATTTCATCGGATTTCATTATATTAATAAATAATCTGCATAGATGCTCTATTAATGAGGGAATAATACCTGGATTTGATCTAATAATAGAAATCATTAATTCGCATACAAAGAGGTTAGAATTTTCTATCTGCATCATGCAATAGTCTGCTAATTGAGATATCAGGTTCGAATCAATCAAATTATTGGAAATAAATGCTGAAAATAAGTAAATTGCCAAATGAAAGTTTCCGTTTTCTGTATTAAGTGATTGAAATAAATATGGGATGTATTTTGGTATCAGAGAAGCTAAATTTTCAAGTTCTTCAATTGAAAAGATAATCATTTCAGCTATTTTTCCATATTTCATTATTAAATCATCCGTAAGAAAATAATTTGTGGATTGCTTTGATGCAATATCCATGATCGACTCGAAAATTGCAACTCCTTGACCAAAAAATTTGAAGCCTTTGAGAATGCTTAATGAGTCAAACATTAGTTCTACGGCTATTTGTTGCTCAATATTTTTTGTTATATATATGAAAACTTGTTTAAATACTTCCTTAAGTTGCATAACATATGATTCATTTTCTTGAAACCTGGAGAGGAGAACTCGATAGAGCTGGAGAATAACTTGCATTTCTGAAGTATTGTTTTCTAACGAAACTCTGATTGCTGTATCTACTATATTTATTGAATGACCAATAATTTCTTCATTTTCAAGAATTTCAATATTAGTAACGACTAAAAGCAAAAACATTCTAAGGCACGTTGAAAAATCCATTTGAGAATAAGGCCCATTAATTGCACTTTGATACATTTCAAGTGTATTAGCAAATAATTCGTTTCTATAGTTAGTCACAAATTCTTGTGAAAAAGCATTGATCTTTTCAATCATCATTTCAAATGAATAGAAAAAGTGTGGATCCTTTGTTGATAAAGCTTGAATCATCACTTCATCGAAATAATCTTTGTGATCTCTGTAAAACTCTTTGGTGTTTGATATGCAACACTGAATAAAGTGTAAATATGCATTGACTATGTTAAGATCTATAGTTCCATCAAATTTAACAAATTGACTCAAATAATCAAATATCGCCTGCTTGTTTTGTGATATAACATCTTTTGTTTTTTGTATCAGTGAGGATAGTATATTGATATAATCAACAATTACACTTGGATTTGATTCATTTTGAATCAAATGATTTATTTCATTGAATAATGTTTCAAATATATCATCGGTGTTTCCATTCAAACGAAGAATTATTGCTGGAATAACTGATAATGCCTCAATGATTTGAAGAGCTGAATGAATCTCTAATAGTTTTTCAATTACATTGAGAAATGGAAATGTATCAACATTTATCTTCAGGTCAAAGAAAATACTCATATACAAATAAATAACAGCAATCTTGATATTGATGTCACCCTGATCTAACATGGTAAACAAGCTATCATACAAAACTTGATAATGCTCATCATCAAAAATATCCAATCCATTGTCTGCCAATAGCCTTATCAAGTATATAGCCATATAATGGCAAGAAATATGTTCGGATATATACATTTCACCAAACTTAGTAAAGACAAGTTCTGCCGCTTGTTCATTTGGTAATCTCATGATTAGGGAATTAATTGGTTCATTAACACAATCCATGATTTGTTCGCCATATTCTTTTGAAGGATCATACATTTTGACACCTGTTTGGATTAATAAATCAATAATAACATCAATGTTCTCAATCTCTGCAGTAGGGTTCATTGATAGAAGTATATATAATATTTCACTAAGAACAAGTTTAATAGTATTTGATGTATCTGTATTCAATTGTTCAAGAATAAAGTTGAATAGTTGATCAATCTTAATTATCTCTATTTGGTTTTGGAAGAAAAGTGATATTTGATACGAAATTGCTTTCAAACACGCTTCATTTCTTTGTGTAACATTATAAATTATACAATCTCCAACAAGTGTTTGTATCTTTGTCATATCCTCATTTGCAGGGTGTACTGATAAAACTATTGCGTGTATTAATAAGAAAACATACATAAGCATTGTTGGATTTTCAGTTTTTATATTATTTTGAACTAATTCGAAAGCAAGTCGATAATTTGATGACATATCAAAACTAGGAATGATGTGTAATAAAATTAAGTGCATTGAGTCATTTCTTTGTATCAATTCTTGAATACATTCTAATAATAATGGTTGGCAATCGAAGTATTTCGATAAGTTGTTTATAAAATTGAAAGTTAAATATGATAAATTCATCGAAAATGTTATAAAAATAGGTAAGAAAATATTAAAATATTGCGAAGCTAATTCAGGAGTCATTATTGGCTTAAGTCGATTGAACGAGACATTTAAAAGAATACATGCTTGCTGTTGAATGTATTGATCGCTGCTTTTTGATAATTCGATTAAAATCAGTACAAAATCTGGATTATCCATGAAGTTAGAAAGTCCAGTCGATGCACTTTGAACAAGTTCACCATCTGTGGACTGCAAATCATGAAAATACTTCTGGACTAATTCCAAATTCATTTTGCTGGAAAATATGCCACGTAAAATATTACATGGTAGAAAATGATAAAATATGTCATGTAAAACTTTCATTTGACATAATTTTTTCAATTCTTATTGAAATTAGAAAAGTGCTTTTCCGATACTTTTCAATTCAATTTTATCTAAAAACAGAATTTAAAATAGGTGCAATAAATAAAGTTAAAATTGATCAAAATTTCCATATGCTTTCGTTCCAGTAAAAGTGTAATAAATAGACATTTTCAATTCAAAATTCTTTAGAATCAAATTTATGAAATTTTCACAACAATAAGATTTCATATCGAATATGGTTTGTAAATAATTTTATTTGACAAATTGGATATTTACGTGACAAAAATATTTGTAAATTTGAGCGTGGCAAAAACAGTAACTTTTCCCAAAATCCGTTAATTTTCCACAAAATATGTCCATCATCTATTGTTGAACTCGAAAATGCATTAAAAATGAAAGGAATATCGTTTTTGCGGTTCTCATAATTGAGCGAGACGATGAAGACGGTTGAAGCGAAAAAAAATTAAAAATATCGCATGGCTGAAACACCCGGCGATAATGTAAAGCTCGATGAGCGTCCTTTAGTCCCGAAGGTTCTAGAAGCCGACGACAGGCCGCTTGTCTTCGGTGTACGTCCAGCTTCCTACAACAGAAAGCATTTCGTAACACCAGCGATCAGCTTTGACCATCTAAGCTACGTCAGCTTCCAGAACATCCTCTGGACACTCCTTTGTGGCTGGTGGGTCTCCCTCTTCATCCTTATCACAGCTTTATTACTTATTATTACAGGTTTCGGTTACAAGATTGGTATCAGACTGTTTGGATTGGCCAAATTCGTTTTCTACCCGTTCGGAAGATACGCATATCTCGACAATAGCGAAAAACCAAACATGTTAGGAAGAATTTTATTCTATCTTTTCGCATCCATTTTCATTGCCATCCCTCTCATGCTGTCAATGACTCTCTCCTGGGAACTCATTTTCTACATCCCAATGGCCAAATTCTTGACACGTGTCATGTCACAGACATTTACAAACATCTGGCGCCTGAAATTTGCACGTCTGAAGCACCACAATGCTAAGTCCGGACGTCTTCCAGTCATTTTGACATACAGCTCCGGCTCATTCCTTTATTTCAAATTCTCTTTCTTCGGAATGGACGTTCCATACATCAACCTTTGGCCGTTCATCATCGCTACAGCTTATATTGGCTATGGTGCCTCTGAGCACGTCAAAGAGCACAACGCCGTTCTTTTCACATTTATCACCATCCTTGCAACAATCCCTTGCATGTATGTCATCGGCGTTTGCACAGAAATCATCTCCGGCCGCTGCGGACTCGTTCTCGGTTCCCTCATCAACGCTGGTTTCACCGGTTTAGTCGAACTCATTCTTTTCTACTTCTCTATCAAGAAGGGACTCGGACAGGTCGTTCAGTCCGCCGTCACAGGAGCTTTCCTCATGAACCTTCTCGTCATTCCAGGTCTCTCAATGTTCGCTGCCGGTATCAAGTGGAAGGAAGTCAAACTTAATAGGGCTGTCCAGTCAGTCTCTGGCACATTCTTGTTCCTCGCTATCATCGCTGTCTTCTTCCCAGCTGTCTTCTTCAACATCTATCATCGTCCAAATCTGGTCTGCAAGGAATGCAATGGCCAGCAGGGCGTTTTCAACGTTAGAGCGGATTCTGGCCTCAACTGCACACAATGCAGCATGCAAAATCCATCCGTTCTCGATTTTGATCCAGTTTACAAGACAATGGCCAAGCCATTGATGTACACAACATCAGTCTTGATGCCAATCGTGTACGGCGTCGGTCTCTTCTTCTCACTTCACACACACAAGTACATTTATGATCAATTCGAAGAGGAACAGCGTGGTGAAGATTCTGTTGAAACAATGTCAACATGGATCTGCGTTGTTGTCCTTCTCGTCTCCTGTGTCATCTTCTCTATCGTCTGTGAAATCGTTACTGATGTTATGCCACCAGCTATCGACCAAATGCACTTAACAGAGCGCTTCGTCGGTCTCGTCTTCTACACAATGATTCCTGCTGTTGCTGAATTCATGAATGCTATCAGATTTGCTCTCGAAGGCAACATGGGTCTTTCTCTTGAAATTGGTAACCAAGGAGCTATGGTCGTCTCTTTGATCCAGATGCCAGCTCTCGTTCTCATTTCCGCAATCATCGGAAATAAGACAATTGATGGATCTTTCACACTCATGTTTGAAATGATTGATGTCTTCGCTGTCATTATCTCTGTCCTTCTTAGGAACTTCATGCTTATGGAGAATTCCATCAACTACTTCACTGGTTTCGCATTCTTAGTCATCTTCACGCTTATCGCTGTCGTTTACTACTTCGACCCGTATTAAGCTCAGGTTTTTATATATTTCTATCTTTTCAATTTTGATCGACTTTCGCAATTTCAAAATTGTGCAAATGTTAATCATTTTAAAAATAAACAAATAGTTGATAAAGCAATACAAAAGATCATATTTACATTCCTCAAAAATTATAAAAATATCAAATTGATTTTCATTTCATAAGAGCAAAGATATAAAGAGCAGAAGTGTTTTTAAGCATATGCACATAATGTTAATTAAAGTAAAGTCAAAAATGAAGGAAATTATATAGCAAAAATTGTCAAATTTTCTATTAAAATTAGGAAATTTGCTTGATCAGATATGATTTCCAACATTTTAAATAATAAAATCGATTTAATATTGGGTATAGAATGCAAATAACAATAAATCACAAATTCGATATTTTTTTCGAAAATTTTCAAAAAAATATTTTTGTCCCAATGCAAGAAAAAGAATTAATGAATTTTTATGAAGCGAAGGCAGAACAGGCATTCGGTTCAGCGTCAACTTATGATACTGAGCTTACTGAGTTTTGCGCAAATCCCGAAAATATCGAGTTTTTCAGAAAAGCATTAGATTTGCCAAATAGAAGACCGAAATTTTATCAATGTATGTCATTCGCGTTAAAAGAAACAGTTCCCCGCGAATGCACGAAGTGGGAAAAAAATATAAATCATCAAGTCATAAATTGGGTTCTCGAAAAATTCAGATCTGTTGAACTCGACGATTACGTTTCTTCTAACCTTGCGATTATTATCTCAAAAATTATGACAACAGCTTTGGCTGCTTACGAAGATGTAAATACGATTATTATGCAAGACATTTCATCGCTATTTGATCAATCCCCTATACAAACAGTGCTCGGACTTAAGATTTTCATCAACATTTATAACGATATAGATGAGAAAAATTGTATTTGCAGAGATTTCTTTACAACACGCTTCAGTGAAGCTATGTTCAGCATCGCTTTAACGAAAGCTTCACAGTTCTCACAGTTAAAAGTTATAAATTACGAAATGGCAAAAAATTTGTTAAAAACAGCTCTTGAATGCTGCAGAATCATTTTAAGCACGCCAGCAAAACGCAATGACAAATCTAAGACATCTGTTAACGATACTTGCCAACTTCCAATAAAAATGAATGAAATCGTTTCTCGACCAGAAACTCTCATTACTCTCTTCGAAATATACAAAGAAGTACTTCCAGACGTTAAGGCAATCAATCCTGTTGTATTGGAAGCACATAATTGCATTCAAAAACTTTGCTTAGTTGCAACATCAAACTTCAAACCTAATTTAACAGAGTTCCTACGTGTTCTCACAACAGAAGTCAATTCTATCATTGGCGATAACTGGGGTGCTGAGATAGAGCCAGTTGATCACATATCAAGCATTCTTTTTGCTGCAAGTCCGAAATTCACAATGAGAGATATGCCAAATCTTCTTAACTTCGAAGAATTCATCACAAGGTTTTCTCAGGCAACAGTCTCAATGCTGGTGAATGGAAATTATCCATTTGATAATGAAATATACTTGAAATTCGAGGGAAGCTTAGGATTTGCTGCGAAACTGTTTTCCACAGCGAAAGCAGGCACAGGATTTCCACAATTTGTCGAAGCTTTGGCTGGATGTGTTGCCCCAATTTGCCTTCAGTTCCTTGAATGGATAGCAAATGCCGACTTTCGGAGTCAAATAGACATCACAAACATTAATATTGCAAGCCACGTTCAGGTATTAATCGCTTCAGATCCTGTTCAAATCTCAGGCTTGATTATACGCAACATCATGCACTTCACAGAAATGATAAAGAACAGAGCACAAGTTCCACCACAGGAGATACAAAAGGCTGAAATCAAACTTGCTCTTTTCATATCGATCATTGCAAGATGCTTAGTCAACTCTCTTCCAGCCCAGAATAACATTTCCGAATCTAATTATCACATTCATCTGTTTTCTACAGCGATGAATGTCATCCATGAATCAGTTTCATGGCTCCAAGAAGGAGAAAGATATCCTTCTCTCGAGTTTATTATAATATCGTTCATCAGCAGTTTCTGCGATAACCCCAACTTCTCGCGTATGTCAAAGCTTCAGCAGATTTTCTTCCAGATGCTCACTGCCATCGGTTGCCCAATAAATACAAAAGATGCAGCTTCAGATTTGATGGCCAGTCGTTTGTATGTGACATTCCAATGCTATGGAAACGCTGGAAATCATATCGAAGACAAACTCATCAATGAAGCAATCAGAGCGATGTCAATTCTCTCACGCAGCCAGAGCCAACTTGAAGTATTCGTTAATAACTCGAATGAAGCAAACTTCCCATTCCAGCAAACAATGAGACGCGCTCGTTATCTGTTTTATCAGAAGCTTGTTTCTATTTTGTATGAAGCTGATTTGACAGAAGGTATTGTTGCTTTGTTGAGATCAGTCGAAAGCCGCAAAGAATCTCCAGTCAATGAGGATATTGTTAATGGACTCGCAATTGATATCAGAGGTTTGTTTATGGCCGCTAAGAATGACAAATTATGGGGAATCTTGTTTGATTGGTTCTTCAACGCTTATCTCCAATTGTTTGTTGATGTTACACCAGATCTGCTCAAGAATCCTCCAATAATATACCAGATTCTTAAAATGTTTTCCATCATTGTCCAACAGAACAGCGGAAACAAGAAGATATCATTCCCTCCATCATCAGCACGCGGCAACATTTTGTTCGAAAAAGTTGTTCAAATCCTTAACCCTGTTTTGCAATTCGCAACAAACCAATTTGATGATGATAGAATTCCTCTCAAACTCGTCTGCTATTGCGCAAGAGTCTTCTTAAGGATGGTTGAAGGTGGATATGTTTGCATTGATGCTTTCAAAGTTTATGGATTGTCAACATTTACAGATACTCTCGGATCCTTCTTTAATCTCATTAGCTCCGAAAGATTTATGCCAATCCTCTTCTCATATACCCAATACATCAAAGACATTGCACAGCTTTTCCATGAGATTTGTTCCAAGCAGCTGAATACAATAACAGCTGCTCCAGGAATTATTGTTCTAATTGTTGATTTCTGCATCAATATATTGACAAGTGAAAATATATCCGACTGCAGAGATACTTGCTATTACATTCTTAAGGATATCGCACGCTATATAGTTGATGAGACATACATGGATAAAGAAGTTAACGAGGATATCAAGATCATCTGCCTCAAGGCAACTCGCGTTCTCTGGAATATGATTTTTGGAGGTCCAGGAACAATGAAACCAGATTCAATTCTTCTGATTGCTGATCCACTTAAGCTCTTCCTCATCTTATATAGTGATACGATCGAAGAGGCGCTTGAAGCAATCAACAACTCATTATCGGATGACAGAAAAGTTGCTTTCGAACTCAAGAGAGCTGAGTTCACAACAAATATTATGGATGAACTTGATGATGAAAGAGTCAGTTTGTCACCACGTCTTCAGAAGCTTACCAAATTTATACAGAGTGTTGGAGTGAAGGTTATCATTCCTTTCCAAACAGAATAATAGAGATATGTTATAAATATATAAATTTTAAAATCAATCAAAGATATTTTTACTTGTCAGATATCCAATTTACACATCAAATAATATTTACATATCATTTTTTAGTTTATATGTCAAAATCATTTTTTAAATGAATATTAACTTTTCATTTGACAAAGTTGACACTTGGGCACCTCCAGACCCGAGCGAATACACAGCACCGGAAATGACAGAGCATTTCGACGCGTTTTTGCCAAATAGATCGGGTTTCGAAATAAATAAAATTGTTGATATCAAAAAAGAAGACGAAAATATCATGCTTGCAGTCCAAATACCGAATGAAATCGAAATAAAGTGGATTGACATCAATTTATTAAGGGTAATGTGTCCAACTGAAGTTGCTCGTTTTCTTGCGGACAAATACCTTGTTTGATCAGTTTCTTTTCAGCTGCTCCCAATGTTCTGTTATGGCTATCAATATTACGCTTGTTATTTATTAAAATGAACTATATAGTCTACTTCAGTGTGACATTATGAACAATAATATAAAACTTCAAAATCTTGTTTTTACCAAATTTACATATTATATATTGCATATGTATAATTTTTTTTTGAATATATTTTCATATTACAACTTCATACTGAAATTGGAAACACAAAATAACCATTAGAACATATTAATAGCGTATAATTAAGAGAATGATTATTACAAATCAATCGATGAAAAAAATCTTTCATTTAGACTCTCTTATCAAATACATGCACGTAAAAATTCTCTGAGAACATATTGATCATTCACTTAATCAATCTTTCATTAATATTCAATCTTTTTGATAATTATATTCTATTCAAGGACTAATAGCTATACAGCAAAAATAAAAATTGCAAGGAAATATATTGGTAATGCAAAGGCTAATCAAATCATTAAACATCAATCTTCATAAGAAATATATTCGATTTAAAGGCCAATAGTGATATGCTAAAAACAGGATAAAGTTTGAAGCATATTGGTAATATTCGCAACTGATCAATCTCAAATAAAAATATTCATTGAAAAAATATGCTTCAAAAAGGCCAAATTTCGAAGAAAATAGACTCTCTAGGCTAAGTATATAACAAATTTAACAATAAAAAACAAAAATGTTTTCGTGATGGTCGAACTTTAAATTGAATTACTCTGTCCGAATGTCTTTTTTCTAAATGAGGATCACTCTCGCTTATCCAGAGAACGGCACACAGGTTGTTGTCGACATCGACGATCCAGCCGCCCTCAACGCACTCTACGAGAAGCGCCTCGGCCAGGATATCGAAGGCGAAAAGCTCGGCGGCCAATTCAAGGGCTACATCTTCAGAATCGGCGGTGGCTTCGATAAGCAGGGCTTCCCAATGAAGCAGGGCGTTATCACACCACGCCGTATCCGCCTTCTCCTCAAGGCAGGCACATCCTGCTACAGACCACGCAAGGATGGTGAGCGCAAGCGCAAGACAGTCCGCGGCTGCATCATCTCCGACGAAATCTCTGCTCTCCACTGCGTCGTCCTCCAGAAGGGTGAAAAGGAAATCGAGGGCCTTACAACAACAGTTGTTCCACGCCGCTTCGGTCCAAAGCGCGCTTCCACACTCCGCGCCATGTTCGGCATCGAGGATTCCAAGTTCGATGCTTCCAAACTCGTTCTCAAGCGTGAGGTCAAGCCAGGCAAATTCACACAGCCAAAGGTTCAGCGCCTCATCACACCACGCCGTGTTGCCCGCAAGAACCGCATGCTCAAGGAGCGTAAGGAGAAGCGCGAGGCTACAAAGAGGAAGGCCGAGCAGTACCAGGCTATGCTCAAGCAGCAGAAGCAGTAAAATATTATTCTGATTGCAAATCAAATTAATTTCAAATCAAGACATAATAAATGACTCTACTCTTGATTTAATTCTTTTCAATCTTTGTCCATATATCTTTTCAATCTTTGTCCATATATAGACATACAAACAATTTTTACAAACAAATAATATAAATAATTAACTATTCAACTCTATCAAAGACCAAATAATGCGATAAGTGTACTGTACGTGTTCGAGTGTATCGAAATTTAAGACAAATTTCTTTCCATCTTCGTTCGGAATGAGGATTGATTTATCACGAAGAATTGGCTTTTTCAAGGAATGGAACTTGTAAGGAGTTGACAAGTTCTTCGATGTGTCAACAATGAAAAGTATTTGCAGCTCATTGCATATCAGTGAATTTCCTTTAAACTCGATGTAATAGAATATTTCTTAAACATAATCTTGCCAATGGAAGTGTTTGGTCAATTATACTCAGACTGAGTTTATGAAGTTTGAGAGAAAGTTGAATCTTTCTTGAATTATCTTTTGTAATTTTTGTTCCAGTTTCAGAAACAATCATCGCAAGAGTTCCATTATCTAAGAACTGCGTTTCAATGGTAATATCGAAAGGCATTCTAACATCCATCTTCTGCTTAAGATTGAGAGGAACAGAATATGTTGCACCAGGAAATTGGATATTAACAAATTGAGGTGAGATATTCGAATGAAAGCCAAAAGGAACAGCTCTCAATTTAGGAACATCAAGAGTATATTCTTCGAAGAGCCTCTGAGAAGCAGTAAAACCAAATTCATTATTATTGATTATCATATAATTCGGTTGTTTTTGTGGTTCTATTGAAGTTATAAATCCTTTATTGGTTTTCTCAATTTGAAGATTAACAAAAATCTGAGATTCACCGAATAGAACAAAAGGTGAAATTGTTGGATATTCTAAACAAACTTCGAGAGTATTATTAAAACCGTCGACTTTCAACTGAGCAGAACAGTTTTCGTCAACTACATTAATAATATATGATTCATGTGGCTTAATTTCGGCTGAATAAACATCAGTAACAAAAATTGTTATATTAGAATTCAAATTGTTCGTGAAAACAATCGCATCATCAAATTTTGTAGAATTATAATCAGACCTACAATATGTAATGTAATTTATTAATTCTTTCTCAACAGATGGAAATTTTAAGATTCCATCATAGAAATACGGAATTTGAATTGGAGTCGTCAGTGATTGAATTGTTGCGGGTGATGTTTGAGGAAGAATTGCATAAGCAGAGTCCCGATCAGCATAAAAAGGTGGTGTTGATGGAAGCAACTTATCAAGATTGATTATTTTGTCTGACATATGTAACGACGACACTTGTTTTACATAATTAATAAACTAAAACTTTGGCATGAATGTGATTTCTATTTGTCCTGATTTGTTTATCTGCCTCTTTGTAATAATTGGAATTGAGCCATTATTAATCGGAACTTCTATTATGTTATCAATAGATTCAACATTGGAATAATTTTGTTCGATTTTCATGCTTGCTGAAAGTTGTGAAATGTTTGAAAATGGAATTAAAACTTTTGCTGAGTTGATGACTTCAATAAGCGTTGTTGCGCCTTCAGAATATATAATAGCTGTAAGTTTGGATCCAATTTCATTGATAAACATTATTGCGGGGAATATATTGACAACATAATCAGTGCAATCAATTAATATCAAATTGTGGTTGTTTTGATATAAATACTTGAAGAAAAACTTTCGTGCTTGGTTGAGTATGATTTTTTTCAGCGAATTTTGCGGAAGATTGATTATCAGCTATTATAAACTCTTTGAAAACGAGTTTCTTTTCTTCGTTCGGATTGAGTTTAAAGATTAGATTTCTATTTGGTATGAAAACGGAGATCGAAATTGGAAGGAAATTATGTATTTTCATTCTTGGAAGTAACCTGTAGAAATATGTTTCATCGGATATAACTGTTTTCAAAATTATATCGTTAGAGAGGATAAATCCATCGAAGAGCATTTTTAATGGAACAGGTGACATTTGCTCACTAAATTGTATCGTTTGCTGATCATATACAATTAGATCGCCAGGATTTAATAACTGCTTCGAGTTTAAAATGATTTTTGATTCTGTGGAATTTTCGATGAAAATCTTCTTTGCTTTTTCCAGATCATGTGCATTTTCTATTTCTTTGATAAGCAGCAAAAAGTCAAGTGGAACAATTGTTCTTAGTGCTGAATCAGAAATTATATCAAAATCAAGTTTTTCCGTTGATGAATGGATCTTAACTTTTGCTGTATAATCAGAAATCATTGGTTGGAAAACATAATAAAATTGCGAGAAGATTTCAATCGAAAATCGAATATCAAAATTATAAATTATTGTATTATTTTGATTTTCCCCAACAATGGATGATATATCAACAGTGCTTCTAATTTTTGGAGTAAATTCTATATCATTTCTTATACCCAAATTAATATAACATATCGATATATTAATCTCAGCTAAATATCATTTTTCATCTTTTCGTCTGAATTTCAACATTGAATGAATGAGTTTGTGCAACTTCGGGATATCATCAAATGATACATTCATTGTTAGCGGCGACAAGAACAGTTTTAGTCTTTCAATTTCTTGTTTCTTTTGAATAATCACTTGACATATTTGATCAGATACAATTGGACATTTTTCGACAGAATAAAACAAAAACTGTGTTAAATTGTATGATTCAACATTCTTATTGATCGAGATTGTTAATGAAAATTTAAATGACAGTCCGCAATAAAGATTCACTGTGATGTATTTCAATAAGAATTTTCCTATTTCGTCTTTGAACGAAGATTCAAAGAGAAAATCTAAACACATATTATTATGAATAACATCAACTAAAATACTAAATCTTCGATGCTAATATACAGCTCAAACGGAGAAACAACAATCTGTCCGTTTTCTCGATATATAAATGGAATATTATTCGAAATGAATTTGATTTGATGTAATGAATCGAATTCGAATTTGTTCAATGTGAAATTATCATCAGAAACCAAAGTATCATAAAATGTACATTGTAGCGATGATATTTTAACTATAAATTTGGAAATCGAAATTTTATTTTGGCTTCCAATTGTGAGTAGAATGTCTTCAATACTGAGAATAGTTTCAGATCCGAGAGTAATATCGATGCTGTGTATAGAAATCGTAAGTAAATTCGAAATGAAGTTTTTTCCTTGAAAAGAATTCCAAAGACTTATAAATGATTCGAATTGCTGTGATGACAAGTTTAACGATACGATTTCAACATTGCTCTTAAAATAAAGATTTGAATTTTCTGGATTTATTAATAATTCACTATTTTCTTTTTCGAAAATTTCAGTGCAGCCAATGAACGAAGAGACTTTACTTGCAGCGAATTTCCCAGTTTTTGTATTATCGATGGTCCATGATATATTTTCAGCAGTAAATAATATGAAATCTTCTCCTGATGGAGGAACGAGAATAAGGAGTCTGAAATTCACGAACTCCAACTACAGGTCGTGTATTTTGAACTCCTGGCGTTCTTCGTAAAGGAAATTATCGAAAGGGAGAGCAGTGACACTAAAATCTGTGATAATGAGCTTAATCGTATTCCTTTCGGTCAAGGAGATGTCGATGTTGCCAATACTTCCCTCAGAAATGGTCAGTGGTAGTTCCATTCTCGCGAGAAAGAATTTGTCAAGTAATAAATCACGAATATACATTTTTGGTTCAGTAGAAAGCTTCAATATCGATGATATATCACCGCACCACGTGTTTAAACCGAAAAACTTATGTATATTGGCAACTATTGATTTTAGATTCATTAATTTTGACATATAAATTTAATTTTTATCAAGTAAACATTTTTGAACAGTGTAACCCCCTACTTTCCAAATCACAGAAAAAATCATTGTTGCACATCGATTTATATGTCTGTAATTATATCTTGGCAAGATGCTTGCATATATGCAAGCACAACTTCAATATTTCCGAGGAACAATTGTCATGTATTTTTTTTTCAAAATCGATTTACTCTGTCATTTGTTAAGATTTTCTGGGTGCAGTCGTTCATAATAAACATCCATATATAGGAGATTTTTTGTTTTGGGGAGTATCTCCCAAGGATTCTCAGATTTGGAAATCTTATGAAAATGGCAATTTTTTGACACATAAACATGTTTAGGTAAAATAACACCAACGGTTTTTTGCCAATGTGGTTGACTTTTTGACATATCAATACAATTTTTGTCATATAAACTTTGTTTTGACATAGTGACAGTCCCTGTTTTTCGAAAATTCAATGATTTTAGTGTTTCGAACGAGTGAAAAAAAAACGTTTTTTTTTGATGTTTCCGCATGTTAAAAAATATTCATCATTAACGACATCATACAAAGTGATAAGCACAATTTTGTGCGTCCTGGTCGTAGTGTTCCAGGATTTCAAGTATAGAAGCAAAAAATCCGTAGCGTTTAATTTTGAAGCTCAAAATGATTTGATAATCCAACAGAGCAAGTGCTTAACGCAGATAGATGAAGATACTGTGATACCAAAAAACAGAGTTTGCTATGACAGATTTCAGCATTCAGAATATCTTCCTTGTTTTTTCAACATAGAGCCACACAATGAGACAAAATACGTATTCATTGCTGGAACCTCAAATCCTATTGCAAGGATCTTTGTGGAAATGCTGAATGATAAAAGAATAAAATATCGAGATGTCACTTCCCATCTTCAATATGACTTGCGACAGCCTCATCACGAATATTTCCTCAAAATTATTCATGTTACCCATATATTTGACTTCACTAGGCCTCATAATTATTCTCTTTTTCGAAATCTTACGCGTGATGCTGGTGTTCCTGTATTCCACCTCGTATCAAAACCAATGGGCGATGCAAGAGTTTTCGAAATTATCATTCCACAGGTCATTGGGCCATATTACATGCACAGAAATCCACCTGCGCTTTATAAGCATCTGATTAACATATTTGAAAACAAGACAGAGAAAATTAAGTTGAATGAAGCCGAAATGTTTGGTTCTGCATCTCAAATCGCAGAATATCTGTTTAACAATGTTTATATGGCCAAAAAACTAGAATTGAAACAATACAATCAAAGATTCACAACGCATACAGCCAAATCAATCATTGATTTGGCACTTGGAAATACAGGTGAACCAAACGATTTTATTAAACGCGATTTATCATATATCAAAGCACTGAGAATGCAACCTGACATTCCATATGCATCTCTTGCAATTGTGGTCACAGACCATAAAAATATCACAGGAAGATTGCAGAAAATCTTGAATCTTTACGAAAAAGTTTTACCAAAATATCCTGAATTATCTTTGGAGATTATCTATATTTATGTTAAAACTACAGCAGGAGCACGTGATTTAGAGGAACTCGTTACCATTGGTCCGCATATGAGGAAGATAGTGAGGATTTATACAGTGCCATACATCGAATATACAAAAATATTACCATTCATTAATACAACAATGGTTCCTGATTATTTCTTTAGAAACTTCGGCTTTAGAATTTCACGAGGAGAATTTCTCTTCACAGGAAGTGGTGATTATCTTCCTTCTCCTTATTTCTTTGATGCGGCAACAAAAAAATTGTTCTTGACACATCGGATCCTTCTTTCTACACGCGTTGAAATTAATAATACGTCGGAAGAAGAATTCATTGTTAGTCAATATGACAAATTCTTGCCAGTTCAATCATTGGAGATTCTTGGTGCGGATTGGTCAGATGCATGGAGTTTCTCATCATGGATGCTCAAGAATTGGGGAGATCTTCAAGGATCTCATCGCACTCTTGTCGAGAAACTAAGAGGTTATATTAATGATAAATATTCATTACATGTTGACAGCATTTTCGCTATTGATCAAACATCATTTAAATATGTACCTCAAATATATGTTCTCCCAAGTGGTTATCATGTTCGTCACGAAATGGTTTCTCAGCTGACAAATGTTTTCCCACTTTATGAAACACCAAAATATCTTTAAGCGTTTTGCCAAGGAAAGTCTACATTATACTTCCAGGAGTTCCAGAGACCAAATTGGGGACTTGGATATGAATCTAGAAAAGGCAATTTCATGCTCAGTGTTCAATCAAATAATGAAGTTCATGTCGACATCAAGAAAGTATATTATTGATATTTGTTTTGTAATATTAAAAATAAAAATTAAATTGTTACAAACACGTAAATTTATTAAAAACAAATTATCTAAGTATAAGGACGCATTTTTTGAAGATTTGGATTGAACATTACGTTATATGAAGGCTTAGTCATCTCTGTTCTAATCTTCTTATACTTTCCTGGTCCAGGTGTTTCCTCTCCTTCTTTATCTACATGAGCGTTTCTGCTGATAACGCCGCCTTTAGTCTTATCTGTTCTTGCTGTGTTGTATAATGCTGGTGAAGGATCATCGCTGATTTTAACACCGATGTATGTGCTATCTGTGAATCTGTTTGCTTTTCCAATTGTATTCTTTGCTTGAGATTTAGGTCTTGTGTTGTAAGCAGGACCAGGACTGACAGCAGTTGAAATGATATCACTGCGCTGACTCTTATCTTTAAATGCTGGTGATCCGTGACGAAGAGTTTCCTTGCGACGGATTGTGTCTGGAATCGTATAATCATACTGATTAGGAGCTGGTGTATCATTAATTTTGAACAACTCAGGTCTCTTTGATGAGGAAGAAACAGATCTTCCAGTTGCAGACGCAGCACGACGTGAGGCAGACGTTGAAATTGAGTCAGAGTTTGCAACATTATAGAAACCAGGGCCTGGAGTGTCGCTTCTGTTATCTGGACGATTTGCTCCAAAGCCATTCTTCTGGCTCGTTTTGACTTTCATTCCTGTTGATGTTTCATATTGTCCAACGCCTGGTGTGTTAGGATTGAAAAATGCAATCTCACGCTTAGCTCCAGAACCAAATGCACGCTTATCCTGATGCACATCACACCAAGGAGTGTGCGCAACCATTGTTTCGTTATGATTGCCTTCTCCTGACCACAGAGAGTCCTTTGTCGTCGGGAAGAATGCCGGGGACTTTCCTTTTTTAACGGTAATTTCAACCTGTGTTTCATATGAAGCGGGGCCTGGAATTCCGTTGTATATCACAGGTTCGCGCTGCGGTGCTCTGCTTCTGCTGAAATCAGCACAGCGACTTCCAGGATTCGCCTTTGGTGTGAGTGAAGTTTTGTAATTTCTTGGACGAATGAAAAGATCAGTTTCTTGCTTTTCGATTTTCCTACCGAAATTTGACTCTGAAATGTCAGCGTCTCTGTTTATTGTGTTGTTGCCGAGACCGGTGGGTATGCCATGCCTTGATTCGTCGGCGGCACTTCTTGCTCGAGAAGGATGAAGCCATTTTGATGGTTCTGAAGGTTTTTCTTTAATCCATTGACTAAGGTTCGAGTAATCAGCAGGCGAAGGTGTTTTTTCAGTGTCAACGAAATATTCGCGTTTAGCTGATAATGAAAAATCGGCTTTTGGTGCCGATCCTTTCAATAAGAATTGTGGTTCGTAACATCCGGGGCCTATATCGTAGTTATCTGGTAGATTGAACAATTCACGACGTGTTGTTGAGCCAAATGGAATTTCTTGCGAAATTGCGCTGCGTAAACGTGTCTGTTTTGCAGTTGGATCGTAAGTTCCTGGTCCAACGTTGTTCGGTGTTTGAGTATTATGTAAAGCGACCACACGCTTCGATGTTGATGTGATCGACATTTATAAAATTTTGTATGTTAAAATCCAAATTGACAAATTCGAAATATTGACACGTAAATCTATTTTTGACAAGTAAAATATTTTTTGAAATGTAAATTTATTTTTGACATGCAAAATCATCAAGTTGCCAAATCTGAGATCTTTGCTATTTTTCAACGCCATGTCTAATATAGAACAATGTAAACTTGTATATAACACTGCTATTGCATGAGCCATCCCAATCAGATTTGTTGAATGATTATCAAAATTCGCTTCTGACAACAGGTAATTTACATGCCAAAATTATTTCGTAAACTATTGAATTATTAAGACGTTTGAAATTTTGTCGACAAAATGAGTAAGTTTAGTGAAACAGATTCATTTCTTGAAGAACAAGTTCGTGATTACGATCCAAGTGTTGCAAATGGTTATGAAATTAAATTCAATAAGGAAATCATCTATAAATGCTCAGGAAGAGATAAAATTTATCGTACAAGAATTTTAACATCAGTTGGAGAAGATTCAGTGCTCAACGAAGTTAGATTTGAGCTATTTGATGACGAAAACATAGATTTTCTTTACGAATGCAGTCTTACACAAGAAGAATACGAAGAATTCAAATCTACAAACCAGTTAACGATTCCATTTGATAATTTTGCAAATTCAGTTCAAATTCTCTTAGAAAACAGCGTTAAAAAGGCTGATGAATTTGAATGCAGATTCGCAGAAAATGCTGAAGATGAAACAGCGAGTATTAAGTTCTACCAGAAGCTCAGACTGAGAAAAGTAGACATCTTTGGTCTCGATTTTCATCGGAGCGTCAAAGAATTTATTGAAGCACAAGCCCAGTCACGTTTTAATCGTCTTAAGAACGAATTATCACATAAGCGCCGCGAGTATAACGAAATGATTAAGAAGATACAGTCAAAGAATCCAACAATCGCAAAGCGTTTGAGCGATTCTGTCAAAGATGCTTTTCCTAAATCTAAGTAATTCTCAATAGTAAACTTATTTATTTCTCATCATTTAAATCTTTCAAACACGCTAATTTAAAGGATATTCTAAATTCATTCTTTATAAAGAATAGACTGTAAAGCATCTCAAGTTTATAGAATGACAGCATATTAATTATTCTTAATTCAGTTTTATTTTTTTTGAATAATATATTTCAAAAACTGTGTTAGACAATTCGCCACTTTAAAATGAACATCTTTTTAAAGAGAGTAGTGCATTGTATAGTCAACAAATCAAAATATTATTAAAAATTTGAATTTGTTCATGAGATTAATTAAAATGTAGATATTTATTCAACACAATTGTTAGAAATAAGTAATTGTTTGGTCTTTTCACTGGTGGTGCATTTGAGGGCTGTATTTCCTTCGTTATTTCTTGAATTAATCTGAATTCCTTTGAGTGAGCAAAGGTATTCAACAACTTCGTAGCGTCCCCATTTGCTTGCAGCCATCAAAGGTGTCCATCCATCTTCACGGGCTGAGTTAATGTTAACTTTTGGAAGGGAAGCAAAGTACTTAACAGCTGGAAGGTTGCCTTCGTAGCAGAAGAATCTAAGAACTGAACAGCCTGTTCCATCTGGTGAATTTGGATCGGCACCATAATCAACAAGAAGTTTGGCTAACTTGAAGTTGTTCTTGTAGCCAGCATTTGTAACAGCATCAAAATTCCATGTGCCGCCTCTAACTTGATTATAACCATTTTCGACAGCAAAAAGAATCGCATTCTTGTCACCTTCTTCGGCAGCTTTGACAAGAACGCGGTAAATCTTTTTGAAATCTTCTGAAGTCTTTGAAAGTTTCTTGAGTGCTTCGATGTTTTCGTTAATTTCGACAGGAGGAACTGTTTTTTCTGCTTCAAGACGTGCATTTTCTTTTTGCAACTTCATTATCGTGTCTAAGAGTGTTTTGACGGTTTCTTTATCTTCTGTATTTAATTTTGCTTCTTGCTGTGACTGTTGTTGCTGATTATTAAGTTTCCCATTCTTTATTAATAAAGTAAAGGCATAAAGGGCCGCTCCAAAAAATGCCAAAACAATGATAACAACACCTGAATCCATTTTTTATTTATTTACAAAAAGTGGTTATTTTAAAATAAATTCTTACATCAGCCCTTCGTTGATGTTGTTATTCAATTTTACACCAATGCTGTATCGCTGACACCAAAACGGCCATTTTTAATTAATATATTGAAATTCTTATGTGAGATATATTGCTCATATACATAAAATAATCATGCTTATAAGCCAAACATTTGAATGGCTTGAATATAAAGGATGAAATTAACATTTGAATTTTGTATAAAAATATTCCAAGATTTAAGATGTAACTATGCAAATCATTAACCCTTCCTTGGATTTTAATGTATCACAATGATCTCCACGTATATTTCAAAATTGATTTTTTTAAACTTTTTTGATCTTTAAACCTTACATAATGGGAAGCCCAGTTATTCCTACACCATGGGCTGATTGAAATGACCAAAGATAGAGAAATGATTTTGATATGATTCAAAATATGAAATTCTTTTGGATGCATAATGAACAAATGATGAAAATGAGATAAATGATGATGCTACAAATGTAGGCTTTATTTCAAAACAATATCATGATACAAAAGAATCTTGTTAAATATAATATCACATTTCATAGAGAGTTCTTTACACTTCGAACTCCATGAACTCGGTGCAAATAGTTTTAACTGAATCCAAATATTCAAAATTTTGCATTTCAATGTTGCCTTCACAGCTTTCATTCAATACATCAACCAATGATATAAAATTATTCGTATCTTCGTTCTTCACCTTGTTGAGTGTGTCATCTTCTTTTGTTATGTTAATAATGATATTTCTTTTGTAAAGTTTCCTCTGCGACACTCTCGGCTCATTATCTTTGCTTGGGTATATGATTTTCTCGTTCGGAGTTCACTTGTTGATCTCAGCAAACAGTATTTTCATCTTGCAGCAATAATGACCACAAAAAATAGAAACGTTCAATTCCACCTTTTGACATGTTGTCATTTTTTTGTTTCAATTGAAATCTTTACCATATCAAATTTCATGTGGACGACATCAAATGAAAAAGTTTATTTGTTGTAGAAATCTATGGTAAAAATATTTCCCTACTAAACACAGAGTCTCATGAAGTGTGTTTGCCAAATGGTTCTTTTTTTTTGAAGAAATTGAAATTACAAAAATATGGTTTTATTTTAAAAGATATATCATTGCGAAATTACTTGAATCAATACACCCTTTTTATATCTTAATTTTTGATGTTTCTTCGAAGAATATTGATTCATAATTATTACATTTCAATTCCTTCATTCATGAATTCATGTGATAAATTTGTTACATGAGAATAATATGAATCTATGATTTCATACAATGATAAAAAATATCTTTTGATAAAAGGATTTTATCAAATGATCATCTGTATTCGTATTTTAGTATTGTCAATAAATATGATTTAATGATCAGAATGATTCAAATCTTCCATTGTTTCATACATTCAACAATTTTTTTGCTAATATTGTGATTTATGATCCAATTTTCTAACGACAACATTGTAAATGAAATTGATAATAAAATAGAAAATATATGATTTTGAAATTGGTTATATATTTGATGATCAAGTGAAACTCAATGAATCATATTTGGATTGAGGAACAAAGCAATATCAGTGAGCGTGATTATAATGATGTGCATCGAAAGCATCTTTTTGTTTATTTTAATTTATTTTATGGTAGAAAATTTAAAAACTAAAAGTATCGAGTTCAAGTCCCGTTAACCTTAATATTTTTCATTTCATTCAAAATCTAAAATCCAAAATGAATATACAGTTAAAAGGTTATGGTAACTTATCATTAATTGGCGAAGGGCGTTTTTCTTTCGTATACAAGACCCAAAACCAAATGAACAGCCATCTCTATGCTATTAAAGTCATGTCTCCGAATTCTAAAATACCAGAACCGAGTGTAGCCTTTTATCGTGAAATTCAAGCACTTTCTGTCGCGAGCCATCCAAACATAGTCAAATTACATGAAGTAGTTCAAGTACAACCATCGATATCTTTAGTTATGGAATATCTTCCATACACGTTATCTCAAGTAGTTCAGCTTTCTATTCTTCCCGAAGCGATTGTCAAAGGGCTGATGCTAATGCTGCTACGAGGACTCGCGCATCTTCACGAGCTCGGCATTATTCATCGCGATATTAAGCCTGCGAACTTGCTGATGAATTCACAGGGTGTGCTAAAGATATGCGACTTGGGTCTCTGCAGGATTCTTCCTGAGAAACTTGCCGGTATTGGTGGCGTTAAGACAGACGATGATACACACGCTTGGACATTACAGGTCGGTACTTCGTTCTATAGAGCACCGGAACTGCTTCTTGGAGATCGAGGATATGGAGAGGCTGTCGATACTTGGGCTGTTGGATGTGTTATGGCGGAATTATTAAATGGAAAACCTTTATTTAATGGACAAGGTGATATTGAACAGCTTGGATTCATATCAGGAGTGTTAGGATCACCAGATGACAAGAAATGGCCAGGATTTTCTCAACTTCCAGGCAGCGGCCAAATTTTATTCAAAGAAAGAGAACCAGCAAATATAGCAGAACTGTTCCCTGCATGGAGTTCAGAAGCCGTCGACTTGTTTAAGCAATTTATTGTTTATGAACCAGGACAACGTATTTCTGCACGAAATGCAATGAAGCATAAGTGGTTTTTCATTGAGCCTGTTCCTATAATAGCTCCATTTGATGGAAAATCATTTGATTTATTGAATGCAACCCCCATTTGAATTGTATTTTAATAAAATTGTTTGACATTTATCAATCTATCATATTTTCTTACATTGAACAATATAAATCTCATTTATAATAGCCAAACTCTAATTTCATAGTTTTGATAAATATATTTATGTAATTTTACAGATTTATGAAGTTTATAAATGAGAGCGTCGATCTATATATGTTTGTTTTTATTGTTATACTCTAATTCTATCAAAAATAATCTCTAACAAATAATTTTCTACTCGTCATCTTCTATCGGTTGTTCTTTGTCATGAATTGGCTCCATTCTTGGCTTAGTCTTAAGTTCATCGATCTTTTCAAGAAGTTGTTTGATACCTTCACCAGTTCTGCCGGAAACTGGAATAACTGGGATTGTATTGTAGAATTCGCTGAAAATAGATCCTGTTGCTTTGTTGAAATCCGAGAAATATGAATCATCTGCTTCTTTTTCGATGGCTTCATCAAATTTGTCTTCATCAGTCATCCATCCAATGATCTCATCAGCTGGCTTAACATCTGTCTTCGTCAAAGCCATAACCATTGGCAATCCAGAACGATACAAAATAGAGCAAGCATAGAGCATTGTCGAAATGAATGTTGGCGTCTTGGAGCAACGTGGAACGTCGACAACAAAGACAATGACGGTTGGGAATGTGCTCGCAAGCTCTTGTGTGATCATGCCTCCAGATGCAGACCATGCAAAGGCCTCAATTTGTCCTGGAGTGTCGAAAATGGCGTATTCTAAGTCCTTTCTCTTCTGAATCAAAGCTACGACTTCGTGGAATTTTGTTGAGAATAAATTTAATGATGTTAAAATAGCGCCGTTTGGTCCTAAATTGAATTTTTGCATAACTTCAGGGTACTTGACTGTATCCCTGATATCGACGTTAGCTGAAAAGTCAACATCTGCTGTAGCCGGATCGAGATTGACGTAATAAGTCATCTTTTTGTTATCGTAGGTGTACTGGTTCAAAGCGTTGAGGAGTGTTGACTTTCCAGAGCCAGCAAGACCAACAACAAGAACAGCAGCTGTTTGTTTTGCTTCCATTATTTTTTTTGTGTAGGAACAATTATTAAAATTTTGTCTTTTGATTTTGTATTTAAACTCTAAAAGCTATACAATTCAATATTTCATTAAAAATGACTTCCAAAACTCATTATTTTAATATTTGACATGTAACATTTTAATATGTCAAAAAAATCAAAACTCCTCGATTTTTCTATCATAATCTCAGCACTAAACAGAAATTCTATTTTCATAATGTATAATAAAATTTCAAGTTTTTTCAATATTTTTCCAACATTTTTCATCGACAACAAACGTTGATTGTATCTTTGTTAATTTACAAAACTTTTCTTCTTATGCGTATTCATATCTAGTTTAGTTGGATTTGTATATATGATATTGTTGAAAATATATTTTTGAAAAGAACAAAACAGTTTGTATGAGGGGTAGTATAGATCGTAATTTAGCTACAATAGACGAACTTTTTATTCAAAAAAATTGTTTCATTTAATTTTGACGCATTTTAGCAGTTGCAGCCACCATCACTCTTCGGCTTCTGCTGAGTTGTTGTGGATGTCTTACTAACAATTTGTCCATTTTCAGCTCTTTCAAAGACAGACTTAGTTGCACGATAGAATGCTTCTTGAACGTTGTCACCACCGCGGGCTGATGTTTCAAGATAAAGCAATTGATGTGTATTTGCGAATGATGTAGCTTCTGATGTTGTAACCGCACGAGAAGATGCCATATCGAGTTTATTGCCGATTAATGTGACAGCAGCATTGGGATCGCAAAGGGTATGAACATCGTTCAACCAGAATGCAAGATCATCGAAAGATTTACGATCTGTGATATCATAAACCATAATAACACCAACAGCATGCCTGAAGTATGATTTTGCGATAGATCTAAATTTCTCCTGACCCGCTGTATCCCAAATCTGAAGCTTGATTGGGTTACCATCAACTTCAATCACTGTAGATAAGTATTCAACACCAATAGTTGACTGATTTTCCGGTGAAAATGTGCCATCAATGAGACGGGCAAGAAGCGATGTCTTTCCGACACCACTCGAACCAATGACGATGAATTTGAAGTTGTATTTGTAATCGACACCTATCATTAAAAGTGACACTTTTTAAAATTTTGAGGGAAATATTTTATACATCGACTTTTTTGGATTTTTGGGCTTTCCATTTATCACATTGCCTTAAAAAACAAAATTTTGCATAAATTGAGGGAAATGTCACGTTTCTCAACTTCAATTTTCAGTTTTTGTTTGATTTTTCGCATTTTATTATGTCAAAAATCCTAAAATTAAGAAAAATTCGATTTTTAATCTTTGGCCAAACAATTTTGTTTTGTTTAATGATGTATAGTCATCTAAGGCATAAATAAACCAAATCCCTAAAGAAAGTGAACAAAATAATGATTGCGTTGTTTGCTATTTTATATTTAAGTGATGGTGTTGTTTATGACACTGACAATGTCGTTTACGTCACCGAATCGAACTTTTCGAGCGTTATGAAAGAAAAAGCGGCGGCAATTTTGTTTATTCAACAAGGAAATTATCAAAGATATCGATATTTATCAGATTTTATCTCAGCAGGTTCATATCTCGGAACAAGATGCTATTTTGCAATCATGGACGGTGACAGAAACAAATATTTCGTTCAACAATTAAATCTCAAACACACAAAAGGGTATTATTTCTATCGCTATGGAGAATTCATTGAAGAATATAAAGGAGAAGTGTCTCCCGAAGCTATAACGAAGTATGCAATGGAAAAAACCGGTCTTCCGTTCACAACATTCGATGATTATACAACAGCACAAGAATTGATTGAGTCACACCAAACTGTTGTTGTTTTATACTTGAAGCAAGTTGGTGGAGAGTTATTTGAGCGATTTTCTGAAATTGCTGAAAATAATCGTGATATCTATGCATTTGGAGTCAGCCCGGATCCAGACGTTAACTATGAGCTTAGGATTCGCTACATGCCTTCTATTGTCCTCTATAGAAACGTTGATAAATCAAAAGTTTTTTATCCATACAACTTGACCACAGCAACAAACGAAAATATCACAGAGTGGATTGAGCAAAACAGAAAGCCGAATTATGAAGTTTTTAGCATCAATAATCAGCAAATTTATGCACATACAAAAGAATTAGGTCTTTTCTTCACTCCTGTTGAACAGGATGATCTAGAAAAAGCTTTAAGGACAGTTTCACAAGTTACAAATCAATACAAGGATAAAATTAGATTTGCTGTGATTGACGCTGTTAACGGAAATCGCTTCATGCAGAGTATCGGATTCAGTCGTTATGCTGATCCTGCATTCTGTATTCTTAATTACACAGGAAAAAGAATGATTAAGTATTTATACACAGAGGGAAGTGACTTTAGACCAAAACCAATTCTTAAATTTATTGACGATGTATTTGCTGGAAAGATTAACCAAACAATTCGCTGCTCAGACATTCCTGAAAATAATTCAGATATTATCAAAGAAATGAATTCTAAAATGATGAAGTCCATCATTCAAGGATTCAAAGGACAAACGGTTTCTTTGTTCTATGAAGAGTGGGATCGATTATACACAGATTTTCTCCCAACATTCAGAGAATTAGCACAAAAATATCCACAGTTACAGTTCGTTAAAATGGATGCAAGCAAGAACGACATTTTATATGGTAATATGCTTCCTTCGACTCCTTGCATCAAAATCTTCAACTCAGACCCAACAGCGAAGACATACACATACTCCAAGAAACTCACCAGGGAACTTGTAGAAAAATGGATTCGCCGTAAGTGCAAAATTCAAAAGGAACTTTAATATTGAAATTATATGTTTATGCGATTGAGCTCATTCGAGTTATGTTTATTTAAACATCTATTTGCATTGAGTTTTTATACAAACGAATGCTATTATAAAAAATCTATTTATTCAAATATATATTATATAATTAAATTAACACTCTGTAACCATATAACAAATATTAATATACGAATCAATACATGTACCCGTGGAAGCAAATCCATGAATTAAAGGTCTTCTTCTTCAAGAGATTCTTCTGTTGGCTGCGGATCTTCAATTTTGAATCCAAACAGCCTCAATTTCATCGAGTTCGTGGATTCTGTTGGAAGTTTATCTCGAAACGAATGAATAAATACCATTAAATAGCTGTGACCGAAATAGGCGCCATCAATTGTGTCCATTGGAGACTCCGCAGTATATGCTTCGTGGCAGCACGGACAATAGACGCATAAAACCTGTTGTCTGTGCTGTTCTGAGATTCCATAAGGCAAACAATGCGTTCCATTGCACGAAACAAGTGGACAATGACCGTAAACGCCGTTCTTGTAGTGCTCATACAGCTCTTTGCATCCTTGTTGCGATTGAATATATCTTTTATGTAGTAATCCGTATAAATGATAGGCAGATCGCTCCAAATCTTGGCTTCTCGGATCATCGGGGTTTGGTGGTTTATATTTTCCTTGTATTCTGTCGAAAGCTGCTTTAAAATTTTCAATATCTGCCTTGAGGCCGTAAGAATTGAACTGATCTTTGATGTAATTCCGATCTATGCGGACAAAGTAACTGCCAATCTTAGTTTTGAGGAAATTGTCGACCCACGTCTCATTTTCTTTACTTTGCACATGCATCTTTTTTTGATTTTTTGAGCTATCATTTTTCCTTCAGATATATATTCATTATATAAAATATTTCACTTTTTCTAATACAATTATATCTTTAAAATCAATATTTGAAAAATGATTTTAATATCTTCAAAAATTTCAATAGATAATAACTTACAAGCCTTTTCAATTTCGATATTTTGTAAAATGTCACTTAAAATCCTGGTAATAAAAGTAAAATATTGAGATTTGAGGGGCGACTTTCATGTGTGGTAAACTATTCAAAATATAACCTTATGCATCGAAATTTTGCTATTGCAGTTTTTTCGAAATCTAGAGTGTCCCGAAAAACCTGTCGAGAACCGGACAAACCTGTCGAGCGATGGACAAACCTATCGAGAACCGGACAAACCTGTCGAGAACCAGAAAAAGTTGTCGAGATAGCCATTTAAATTTTTTTAGGTTTTTATTGCCGTTTAGAATTTCATCATTTCCATCACTGTCCAATACCATGTTGCTCCAGGGAAAGATGCAGCGCACAAAATGTTGGAGAGCGAAAGGGCTAAAGTGTTAGGTGTTTACTGAGGGACCGCCACATGAAAATCCAATGGAAACACCCGTTCTGATTCCACAAAAGGATGAAACCCTTGTGAGAATACGAGAAGCAAGTAGTAGGATTAAATTTACTTGCATTGAGCTTAAGTTACTTTCTTAGCATTGTTGGGGCAAGAACTCGAAATACAAAACAAGAAAGTAAGAATGAATAGTTTGTGCACCAAGCAACAAAGAAATAGATGGGTTGGCTGATTCATGCATGATTTCAGACGACCATAAACACGAATCTCACAATCGTGAGAATGATTTTGACGGTATTTCACAAAAAACACCTGACATGCATGCAGGAACACAAGAAGAAGCATCCTTTCATTACAACATTGAAGAAATAGCTCGCTTTTAAAAAAGATTCTGAAATGTTTCGATATTGAACGATTTCTAGCATTATTCTTATATCCTAGTCCATACAATTTATGAAATACTACGTTTTAGGGTACGAATTTCGAACATTCCGTTTATTTTTGCTACAAGTCAGATACTCTCAACATTTTTTTCCCTTTTTTATAGCTCTTACAGATTAGAATGATCACATAGCTGATTGTTAAGATATCTGAACTGTGAAAAACGAAATCTAAAAAATTATATAATATTTTTATCAAAATAGCATTATTTTTACTTCCAATCAACTAAACAGTATCAGCCTAAGTCGAAGTGTTATTAAGCTATGTTTTCATTTCTTTATTCCTTTTCTTGACAACTTTGTCCGAATCTCGACAACTTTAGGCGCTGACCGACAGGTTGGTCCTCCCCCTCTATATTTTATATGAAAACTTGACTTTACATTAATACAAACTCTCAATATAATGCATACTGAACATATATTGATCATAATATTGAAGATGACGATTATTTGGTCTAAAAACCCTACGATGTTCAATTTTCAGATAGTTTGGTTGGATTTTTGAGAGTGGTCTTCATTTCAGACAATAGAAAGTTCTTCAAGAACTTGATTAATATCACATCAATAGCTTAGGGCATAGTCTATCTATGTCCACAAAACATCTCGATTGTTGAAGCCTCAATCATCTAATAAATGCATTTTTTTGTAAAATTGGCAAACCTTTCAAACATATCCCCTAAAATGTAACCGTTTGGGGTTACGCTTGCTTTATTTTCTCTAATTTAAAATAGAGCTTCTATCTTTAATATGTTTTATGATAGCCTTCAAAACACAAAAATATAGCAAAATGGAGTCTATCTAGACAAAAATTTCAAAATTGCGACCGAAATTCGGACTGATTTTTGAGGAATTTTGAGAGGTTAACCTCTACCATAGGGTTTCAACTTTGATTTTAAAAGGATTTGGACTCTTTTTGAGCTCAAAAATGGTGAATCTATTGTGTTTAATATATTATGTTTTAGATGATTGGTGTTGCGATATCTTGAGAAAGGACAGACTGGGACATCTTGTGTCTCCTTCTCTTGACAACAACGATAACAATAATCACAACGAGGATGATAATGAAAATAGAAATGATAGGAACACCAATGATGACAAACCACTTAGCTTTAGACCAAGCAGATTGATCTTCTGGCTTATATTTGATGATGACGCATTTATCTTCAATTTCTGCGCCAATGTCACCTTTAGTATCAATCTTCTTAATATCTAAGCCGCTATCGCAGCAGAAGACTTTATGCGTTTCATTAGAAGCAATTCCGTGAAGAGAATCAATAGTAAACTGATTAACCGAGCAACTTCCTGATGTTGAAACAAATGGAATCTCAGATCTATGGCTGAGCTTGACATTAGAATTCTCGAAGTCTGCCATATATCCTTTGACTTCAGCGTCTTCAAGGAAAAGATCATTAATAGTGATTGAAGTAAATTCAACACGAGTGTGCTTCAATGATTTTTTACCGTCAACGAATACATTCTTAATTGTGAACTTTTCGCTCTTGCTTGGGAAGAAACCGATTCCTGTTGAGAAATGTGCTGTGAAGTTCTTTAAGTTAATATTTGTCTGACTCTGCGAGAAGAAATACGGATTCCAGTATTCTAATGGTGAAACGATATCATAAGTGAACTCCATATCGTTTGAAGAGTTGACGAAGACATTTCTACCTTCAAAGAAAGCAGGAATCATAGCAGGAATTGCGCCATCTGTTTGAATGTAAATGTTAAGATTAGCGATATCAAAAATATCGTTAGTGAAGACAAGTGGGTTAGAAGAATGTGGGAACTTTCCTTGGAAAACATACTTTGGGACATTGATCAATTGAATCTGAGCAACAGAGAATTTATCGTCTGTAAGATTCGTTGTTATCACCGGAGGAACGCTGTTACTCAAATGAAGTTGAACGAAGCCAGAAGGTGCTTTAAGATGCTCAACTCTGTTATCAGAGGTGATGAGGTCGAATCCACCATCATATATGTGAATCTTATCGAGTTGAATATCAAGGATCACAAGACAGAGAGATGGCTTTGATGTGAAGTATTTGATTGTTTTGAGATCGCATATGAATCCTTTAACATTTTCGAAGTTTGCTTCTCCTTCAATAATAGCAGTAACGAAGTTAACCCTTGTGCAGTTAAAGTTCGCTTTTTCATCAAGAATGAGCTTAGATCCAGAATCGAATATCATCTGTCCCTTTAATGATGATGCAAAATTGCGAGAGTGTTTGACATCAACAATAGCTCCTTGTTCTGCATCGAACTCAGCAAAATATTTAAATCCAGAAGCATCAACAACCGAATAACCAGAGAAGAAAACTAATGTATTAATATTAGTATTTTCATCTGTGTTTTTGATTGTAACTTTGGACTCTGAATATGATTTTGATGATGTTTGATTGATAATTAAAACATATGCTTTTTGAAGCTTAAGATCCTTGATGTCAATATCAAGTTGAAGGCTATCAATATTGAATTTAACTTCCGTTGTGTATGGCTGAATTATGCTTGTGAATGAATAATCGAAGTCTCTGAAATAATAGCGCTGTGGCTTACCGTTGCATGCTGAAGATTCATAGTCGCCACCAAAGCATAGACGAAGTTTGAATGACAGCGCAGATGTTTGGAGAACTAAAGAGAATTGGTCGCCATCTTTCTTTGTGGCGAATGAGTGAATATTCTGGAATGCAGTTATTTCTTTAGATTGGTCGGTCTTAGTTAAGTCCATATTAAATTTGATTTTCTCGATTGCAAGTGGGGTGATGATTGCTGGAATAGTCGTATTCTTATCATAGAAGAGATTGTCGAAAAATATTTCTCTTATTGATGAATTTAAGTTGTAATCAGATCTGAATGTGAAGTATATAACATTGGCCTTGTTAACAGTTATTGGTTGATGGGATCCTATCACATAGACCTGCTTGAGAACTGCAGTTTTTTCCATGTTAAGTTCTGTGATAGTGACAGGGCAATTTCCGTGGACGAAGTTGCCCCAAAGATGAAGTGGAGCGTCAATCACAATAGCTTCTGGTTTGCTCTTCGGATGCAGTTCTACTGTTATGGCGACAACTTCGAGTGAATGCGTTGATGTGACTGTTGTCTTTGGCATAATAGCCCACTGTTTAAACATGTTCGTTGGGCAGTCGAATACGATTGATGAATCATATGATGAAACAAACGGTGTTCGGAATTCTTTTTTAACTGTGATCTTGTTGTCGTGATGGCGAATGTCTAACTCACTCAATATGAGGTCATCTTCAGTGTAAACTTCTGCATTACCATTCAAAATGAAATACATATTAGGAATGGCTTTGTCAGCCTCATTGTTGATTGTAAGTTTGCATCCATAAACAAAAGCTCTTAAAACAGGAGGCTCCCACTCAACGTGTGTTGGATACATGTCGAGCTTTGCGTCCGCACGGAGTTTCATCAATACTTCAGATGATCGCTTTCTTTCGCCTTGAATAAATGGGACCGTAAATTTCTTGAAATTGGAATAAGTAATACTGAGTTTTTGGTTCTGTATCAATATGCCTGTCTTGTCTGTGATGGAATCCATGTAAATTTTTGGATATTTGTTTGACTTTATCTCTATATCTTTCTCAGGTATCTCGTTGCTGTTGATTTCGATCGATGTAATAACGAAAATGTCTTTAAGACTGTACAGTGAATTGTATGGACACTTTATTAACGATACTTCTAACGACGGCGTGTTTTTGAAGTTAACTTTCGTTTCATTAGCGATGATAAGAGAATTTAATTGAAGGTTTGCAACAGAGTCGATCTCAAGATGGATTTTTTCGACATTAAATAGATTTAACTGCTTGAGGTTCAAAATATTAAGTTTTTTATCACTTAATGTTGGACTTTCAATAGTAAAATTAGTATTTGTGTGATGGCCATTGAGATCTAATTGCAAATTATCTGTATCTACGTTCAGAAGAAGATGAAAATCGGATTCTTGATTTTTATATTTCGCAATTTCAGCATTCATTGCTGTCCAATCCGTGAAATTCGTGTAATTAGATGTACAAAAACCTTCTGTGCTGGAATAACAGAAAAATAATCGCTCTGTGGCGATTAAAGTGAACAAATACATATATGACAGATTGACGTCAAAAAAATTGATTGAAAAAAGATTTAAAAAATAGTTTCACCACCATTCACAAAAACATTTGGCGGTGCAATAGCGCGATTTTCGCAAAAAAGAAATTAGAAAATGAAGAAATTTGCTATTATTTTAGTTCACAGACTATAACATATGCTAGACATCGACTAGAGATTTCATTGTTACGTGTTAGAAACGTCAAACACAAAAATCAACATCTTTCATTCTATTTTTATTTTATCACAAAACAACATCAAAATATACTAAACACATCATTACAGTTATGGTGAAGAAGTTACAGGTTTTGTCTTCAAATTTTTATAAAAATAATTTCATCATCTCATATTTTTCATTAATAATCATATGCTTCGTTACATTGTATCTATAATATTATCTATGTTCTAAGCATAAAAAAGAATACGCAAAAGCTTAACAGCACTTGTACGAAGCACAATCACTTAAGAAAGCACTTCTTGTTGGGGGTTTTTCGTCGGGGACGCTGAAGTTCATTTGGAGACGCGAAGTCTTGAAAAAAAAAACGTCGGGGACGCCCTGAAACCCCGTGGCAAAACAACACAAAAATTGCAGCCACCTTCCACCAAAAACTGACAGCTATACCATCATTGAGCAAAAAGAGGAGGACTCTGCAATCTCGAAGAATAGGTCTAATAGAGTGTCATATAGCTCTGCTGATCTTGTCCAAAACATCAGTATGATTAGCTTCATAATTTGAAATCCAAAATAAAACTTCAAATAACGATGCACGTCATAGCAATATATATGAATATAGTCAAAATGCCGGTATTTATCGATGAAAACAAAAAGAATTTATGAATTTAATCGAGCAGATCTGTTTCATCACATTATCTGCGTAAGTTTATGTAGCATTTCGATTGCTTATCGATTGTTAAAGTCGTAGGGAGAAAAGAAAAGCATATGAAAGGATAATTTATAGAGCAATTAAATTTTTATACGCAAAGTCGGCGAAACTCGTTTTTTAACTCATTGGATTAACTTTTTGCTAAGTTATTGAACCTCAATGTACAAAATCCTGTTGTGCATGATATATTAAAGAATTAGCTAACAAAGTCTATATTTCATTAAAATATTAGATATATCTTGCATCAAAAACATTGATTTGCCAT